>JAQIXC010001278.1:0-15707 GCA_034697605.1 Metabelba pulverosa
AATTTCATCAGAATTTCCAAACATTTATTCGCAAACAATAACTCATTTAAAAGCCTCTGATTCTCAGCAAACAGTTCATCGAAAACATCGTTCACTCGAATACTGACCTCTTTTTCACTCTTTTTTGTCTTCATTTCTGATTTAATGCAAAACTAATTGTTAACTAAATTCGGAATTAATTTCAAATCCGAAATGAATCGCAAATTCAACTCATGTTTTGAATGTAAATAACATTTGTTTTCGGAAATCGACGTATATTTGAGTCGAAAATCATACGACAAATGCGTTGAATGAGATGTCAATCGTTTTTGTTATTGTTTACTATATTTCAAATACGTTTACACTGTATAACGAAAAGTAGGCGTAGTTTATGTGTAAAATCACCAAGTCTTTTTTCTACAAGTTTATTTTTTAATTCACACTTATAATAGTTTTAATAAATTCATAAATAATCTAAAATTGACTTAGCTAGTTTATTTAATATATGTTTGCAAATAAAATAATAGATTTTTGATCAAGTGCAAATTTATGCATGATAGCTAGTTGATGAAAAATTTGTTTAGATTTTATTTACAATAGTTTGACAGATTTTCTAAAATAAATAGAATAAGCCTTGAACATGTGTGTATAAAATAGCCTTGATAAATTAACTAACTTATTTCAACAAGTCAAATTGACACTTCAATAAACATTTAAAAATTGAATAATAAATCAAATCTAAACTTAGTTTAAATTTATGATATAATCAATGAATTGAAAGCAGATATCGGAAGAGATAACAGAAATGCAATGAAAAGGAATAGTGTTTTGCCTTATATTATGATATAATAGCCTTTGGTCTCTAATATCGATAAATCATTCAATCGATTCATTACTTCTAATAGTTTTGCACAAAATTCTCGACTCATATAAGCAATTCATAAAAAATTATAGTTTAATAAAAAAAACTGAAATAATGTCGAAATTGTGTTCAATCCGTCAGATCCAGGAGTTGGCGACTGAGAAGCTGGAAGTGGGAGTGCGGGAGCACCTGAACAGAGGAGCACAGGACGACGTGTCGCTCAACGCCAATATCGCCGCTTATAATCAGTTGCGGATAAGACCGCGATATCTGATCGACGTTTCGAAACTCGATTTACGGACCGCTCTATTCGGCCAAACCATTCGGTCGCCGATATGCGCCTCACCGTTCGGTTTGGCCAAACGCTTCCACTCGAACGGCGATTTGGACACCGCTAAGGGTTGGCACAATTATTCAAACTTATAGTTTATATTTAAGAACTATACTATTCTAAGGCCATTATCTAAAACAAGCATGGTGATAAAGTTTTGAAAGAGACTTCTCGCCCACTCAGGCATTGCCGAATCGGGTACTGTAATGGTCGTGAGCTCCGGCACGACAGTGACAATGGAAGAGGTGGCCGAAGCGCAACCGGATCTACTCAAGTGGTTACAGCTCTTTATGTTTAACGACCGGAACATAACACTCGATATGGCTCTGAGGGCACAGAAGGCCGGATATAAAGCGATTGCACTGACAGTCGACTATATAAGGGAAGGGCTTCGGTATCACAATGTGATCAATGGCTACGAAGACAACTACGAAAGGGTTAACTACAGGCCGTACGACGCGGCCGGACGCCGGGTGGCGAAGGACGCGACGTGGGCTGACATCAAATGGCTTAAAGAGCGCATCGGAATACCTCTTGTGCTCAAAGGCATTACCACCGCTGAAGACGCGAAACTTGGGGTCGATTGCGGCGCCGACGCTATCTTCGTGTCAAACCACGGGGGCCGGCAGCTCGACCATGTGCCCGCCACGGTAGGCTTGCCACTTTATAGAAATTGTTGTCAAACTTTTGTTAATTTAATTACAAATTATTATTAAATGATTTCCGAATACCTGTCCAACAGTTGGAAGTATTGCCCGAAATAGTCGAAGCGGTCGGCGATAGAGTCGACGTTTACATCGACGGCGGCGTTCGCAGCGGTACTGATATCTTCAAAGCGCTCGCTATCGGCGCCAAAGCTGTGTTCGTCGGCCGACCCGTGTGTTGGGGACTCATACACAGTGTAGGCATTGATTTCGACTTTTATTATGTTTTTATTTTTTTTTAATTTAATAATCGATTCACTCGTTTAGGGCGCGGATGGCGTTAAAGAAGTTTTTAATATTCTGAACAAAGAATTGGAAATAGTTATGACTCTCGCCGGCTGTCCGACCGTTGGCCACATTACCCGATCACACGTCCGACACGTCAGCCAATATAGCGATCGACTCAAGAATCTGTAAACTATTTTAAGTTTTGTTTTTAATAATAATACGATATTTGTTGAAAATTTAACTTTTATTAAAATCAATTTTTTGTGCAAAATTTACACTGCATAAATTAAAAAATTAAATTGCAAATAAAATTACAGTACAAGTTTTAAGATTAATAATTTGTGGAAATTAACCAAGTTATTCCTAGCTATGTTGTTAAGCTTGTACTAAGTTTTTAAATTAAAAACAATTATATTTATTAAAATAACTTTTTGTATGATTAAATTTTAATTAAATTAAATCGTGTTAAAATTGTTTTAAACTTAAAACTTTTTAAAAGCTAAATGAAACTTGATAACTTAAGAACTTGCTAACTTTTGAAATACTCTACATTACTTTGATTTGTTTGTTATTATCACAAAATCCCTCATTTAGTCTGAGTTTACGTTTTGAATAATTTGTTACTTTTTTTTGTAATTGACTTTTGATTTGTATTTGAATTTAATTCCGAATTTAGTTAACAATTAATTTTACATTCAATGCGATTATGAAGTCATCAAATCGTAGACAAGTGTCGAGTCTTTCGGCGAACGACGTCTTCTCCGAACTGTTTGCTGAGAATCAGAGGCTTTTAAATGAGTTATTGTTTGCGAATAAATGTTTGGAAATTCTGATGAAATTTAAAATACATTTAAATAAAATTTACGACAAATTCGAGTCATTTATCGCTTCGGAAGACAAACAAGAATTGAATGAATTGTCGAACGAATACAACGATTGGGTTAACCATAAGAACCGAAACATTGAGAACAAGACAAGAGTTGAGCCGAAGTACGAAGTGTTTGACCGCAACTCGAATGCGACGACAGATGTGTCGAAGAAAAGGCCGAAAATCGCAAAAACGGCTACAAAACCGAAAGCGTCGGACGTCGGCGCCGGCGAACTGCCGGTGCGGAAGCGGAAGAGCGACGCGTTCTTCGACCCGACGACCAATCGGTTCGAGTGTCCGGAAGAGAAGTGCGGCAAACAGTACATCAAATACCCGAACCTTCGCGAACACATCCGCTATGAGCACCGGCGCATACCCTACCGGTTCCCCTGTCCTCACCCGGACTGCGGCAAGACATTCAAGCGGAGCAGAGGCCGCGATAAGCACCAGCGCACCCACTCGGGCCTCAAGCCGTTCGAGTGCGCGGTCGACGGCTGCGACTACCGGTGCCGGACCCGCGAGCGCCTGAAAGCGCATCAGTTGCGCCACTCGACCGACCGGCCCGTCCGCTGCACTGTCGACGGCTGCGCCAAAGCGTTCAAAACGGACCGCAATTTGGAACAGCATTTGCTGACTCACGCGTCCGAACCGCACATCAGCTGCACATTCTGCGCCTGTAGTCGAAAGTTTCGCAAACCGTTCGAATTGGAGCGCCATTTGGCGCAGCATTCGGACGAACCGAGCATTCGGTGCGCTGTCGACGGCTGCGACCAATGGTTTCGCACCGACTACCACCTGTACCGACACCGGGTGCGGGTGCACAACAAGAAGCCGCGCGTCAACCGCCGAACGTTGCATCCATGCGATTGGCCCGGATGTGAGTTCGCCGGCACGACCACGAGTCTGCGCCTACACAAGTGTCTGCATACGGGAGAGAAGCCCTATGCGTGTGATTGGCCCGAATGCGGGAAACGCTTCCGACTGCCGGTCAACCTTCAGGACCATAAGAACATACATAACAACGTTAAGCCCTATGCGTGTCATTGGCCCGGATGTACGTACAGGGCCTGCAATAGCGCCAATCGCATCAAACACATCAAACAGGTGCACACGAAGGCCGTCAGCTGATGACTGGCCTCTCCGGCACCCGAATGCACGCGACGTTGTGGGCCATCAGTCGGCCGTCGCAGCGATTACTAGTCATTGAAACTGAGATTTTGTGTATAAATAAAAATTAATTACATTTTTACTTAATATAAAACATAATATAATGTATAGTCTATTCAAATAAATATTTGTATTTATGCATTAAATTGCCATGTCTCTTTTTATTATTGCGTAAGTTTATTCTTTTCAGACTTCAAGTTCAAGTGACATTCATATTTCAAGTTTTGTTTATTTATCATAGAAACTGATGTAATTTAAGCTGTGTAAATATCACTTGTTATTTGCCTTGAGATATTTTTTTAAACAAGTGTAAATTTATTCATCACTTTAGTTACTTTGCAAAATTGTGTAGAAAAAGTAATATGGCAGTAGACAAACAGTAGAACAGTAGTTAAATAGAATTTAATCTTGGTGAAAATATTTGAAGACAATTGACTAATTCATAAAAACTTAAATAAAAATATTATTTCATTTAAAATATAACTTAAATCGAAACTAAGTTTTGATTAACGATATAATCAATAAATTGAAAGCAGATATCGGAAGAGATAACAGAAATGCAATGAAAAGGAATAGTGTTTTGCCTTATATTACGATTTAATAGCCTTTGGTCTCTAATATCGATAAATCATTCAATCGATTCATTACTTCTCGTAGTTTCGCACAAAACTGTCGACTCGTATAAGCAATTAATGCAAAAATTCAATTATAATAGAAACTTATAATAAACTTATAATAAAAACAAACTTGGTGAAATAATGTCGAAGTTGTGTTCAATCGGTCAGATCCAGAGGTTGGCGTCTGAGAAGCTGGAGCCGGGAGTGCGGGACTACCTCAATATGGGCGCTCAGGACAACGTGACTCTCGACGCCAATATCGCCGCTTATAATCAGTTGCGGATAAGACCGCGATATCTGATCGACGTTTCGAAACTCGATTTACGGACCGCTCTATTCGGCCAAACCATTCGGTCGCCGATATGCGCCTCACCGTTCGGTTTGGCCAAACGCTTCCACCCGAACGGCGAATTCGAATCGGCAAAGGGTTGACTCAATTACTCTTATTTATAGCTATCACTTGACATTTGTTTTATTTGTAAAATATTCTAAAATAAGCATGCTAATAGTTTTGAATTATACTACTTTTCCAATTAGGAGTCGCCGAAACGGGCACTTTGATGGTCGTGAGCTCAGGCACGTCGGTGACGCTCGAAGAGATAGCTGAAGCGCAACCGGATCTACTCAAGTGGTTCCAACTCTTCATGTATTCGGACCGGAATATGACACTCGATATGGCTCTGAGGGCACAGAAGGCCGGGTATAAGGCGATAGCGCTTACTATCGATCAGCATGTGCTCGGAATCCGATACCATAATGTGCTCAACGCCTACGAGGATAAGCACGAGAGGGCTAACTATAGGCCGTACGGCGTGTCGAAGATTGTGGCAATGGACGCGACGTGGGATGACATCAAATGGCTTAAACAGCGCATCGGAATACCTCTTCTCCTCAAAGGCATTGTGACCGCCGAAGACGCGAAAATTGCGGTCGACTGCGGAGTTGACGCCATCTTCGTGTCAAATCACGGCGCCCGACAGCTGGACCACATGCCCGCGACCGTAGGTTTTCCGCTTTTTTATCGCTTTTGAAACTTTTGTTGATTTGAATACAAATTAATAATCGATTTATTTTCCGAATACCTGTCCAACAGTTGGAAGTATTGCCCGAAATAGTCGAAGCGGTCGGCGATAGAGTCGACGTTTACATCGACGGCGGCGTTCGCAGCGGTACTGATATCTTCAAAGCGCTCGCTATCGGCGCCAAAGCTGTGTTCGTCGGCCGACCCGTGTGTTGGGGACTCATACACAGTGTAGGCATTGATTTCGACTTTTATTATGTTTTTATTTTTTTTTAATTTAATAATCGATTCACTCGTTTAGGGCGCGGAAGGGATTAAAGAGGTTTTCGATATTCTGAACAAAGAATTGGAAATAGTTATGACTCTCGCCGGCTGTCCGACCGTTGGCCACATCACCCGATCACACGTCCGACACGTCGGCCAATATAGCGATGCGCTTAAGAATCTGTAAACTATTTTGAGTTTTGTTTTCAACAAATTTAATATTCCGTATAAATAAATAACATTTTATATTATACAGTGTAACTTAAACAAAAATAATCTATTGTTCAAAGTGTTTGAGCGATAATAAATGCAAATTAGAAAAAACTTATCGTTTTAAACTTAAACATGATACAACTTCCATAAACCTATTTCGCAAACATCGCGTCCGTTGTGAACGGCGGCGCACAGTCGACCATCCCTTCCGGCGCCGAATTGCGCGGATCCTGATTGTGATGCGACGTTCGTAAGTGTTTGCGTAGATTCGCGCTATCGTTGCACCGGTACTGACATCCGGGCCAATGGCACGCGTGCTGTCGAAAGTTGTAATGAATACTCTTGTGGTCGTTGAAGATCTGGACGAAGCGGAACCGTTTGCCGCATTCGGGCCAATCGCACACATAGGGCTTCTCCCCCGTGTGCACCCGGCGGTGGTTCCGCAACGCGCACGAGTAGCGGCTCTTGTAGTCACATCCCGGCCAAGCGCAGGCGCGCTCCGGCTTATCGGCGGCCGTGCGCTTCTGGTGCACGACCTGCACGTGATATCGGAGCGCATGAATCGTTTTGAACGCCTGTCCGCAGCCGTCGAATCGGCACTTCTTCGTCAACGCGTTCTGATGGCTGAGTAAGTGATCCCTCAATAGAGAACTCACTTTATATGACTTATCGCACAAATTGCACGAAAATGGGCGCAAATCCGAGTGCGACTTCTGGTGCAGATTGAGTCCGCCCTTCGTTCGGCACCGGTAGCCGCAGTCGGCGACCGAACAGCCGTACGGCTTGAGATCGCTGTGCGTTTTCATGTGAATCCGCAGTGAAGTCCTGTTCTTCAGCACTTTGGCGCAGCCGTCGACGTCGCACACGAGCGGACCGGACGCGTGCACTGACCGCAAGTGCCGGTAAATGCGGTCCTGAGTCGCGAACCGCTTTCCGCAGCCGTCGCGGCCGCAGACGAACGCACCGCTCGTCGCGTCGAACGTTCCGGACGTCTGCGCGTCGACCGACGCCAACGGTTCGCCGATTCGCGCCATTCCGTGCGATTGACGCAAATGTGTGTAAAGATTCTTGAGATTCGAGTACGCGTTCCGACTCTTCGGACACTCGGCTTTCGGGCATTTGTACGAATTGGTCGCCACGTCGTAGATGTCCTCTCTGTTGAAGTACTTCCGCCGCAGGTCTTCCGTCTCGTCGGCGCGCGAGTCGGCGCCCGTTTCGCCGCTTTTCTCGCTTTCGCCGAATTCGTCGCTAAACTCAACCGAATCGGCGAAATACGGCTCCGATTCGGCGCTAAAGTCGCCGCAGATTTCGCTTTTACTCGCATTTCGTTTGTTTTGAGTTTTATTGCATTTAATAGTCGTTTCGTTTGCTATGTTTTCGCACTTTCGCGCCGATTGTCGGCCATTCGCCGCAACAATCGACTCGTATTCGGTCGACAACTCATTCAGCGCCTGTCGGTCCGAATCGGCGATAAATGCGTCGAATTTGGCGTAGATTTGGTCGAAATGTAACCGAAATTTCGTCAAAACATTCAAACACTGATTCGCGTACAACAACTCACTCACGAGTCGCTCGTTTTCGGCGAACAGTTCGTCGAAAATGTCGTTCACTTTAATATTCAGACGTCGATCGGCTCTCGAACTCATTGTCCGCTTAAATCACATCTGTATTCGGGTTTTGATTGCAATTAAAACTAAACGCAAATCGAGAGTCGGTTTGAAAACTCGTCGATAGGGTTGAGGTCTGCGTTGAAAACGTAAACAAATGTCTAAACTGAGGGACTGTTCACTCATTTCCAGAAAACTATTTCTATTTTTTAATTCAAATCAATTTAAATTCAATAAAAAGTTCATTTTTACAATTAAAACATTCAACTTTTATTAAATACATTTATAAAACCTACATAAATATGCTTAAATTATAAAAATCTATTTAGACATGATAAAATTAGCGTTGACTATAGTCAGTATAAATCTATAAAGTAGGGATAAAACGAGAGTAAAAGGAAAGGTATGTATAAATCGTGTTATATATTAATAGCAATTAATTGTATGACTTATGGCGTGAAATGTATTACAGAATTTAATTCGTATCGGAATTATAGCTTATTCTTGTGGACCTGTTTCATGTGTTTGATGAGATTGGGGTTATTACAGCACCGGTAGCCACAGCCGGGCCAATGACAGGCATAGGGTTTGATGTTGTAGTGAATGTTCTTATGTTCCGTGAGGTTCCTCTTAATGCGGAACCGTTTACCACATTCGGGCCAATCGCACGCATAGGGCTTCTCTCCCGTATGCATGAGCTTATGCGCCCTCAGCTTCCAGGAGCTGCTCAGGTACTCACATCCGGGCCAATCGCACGCGTAGATGAGGTCTCTCTTGACGCGCGGCTTCTTGTTGTGCGCTTCGACGCCGTGTCTGTACAGCCAATAGTCGGTCTGAAAGACTTGAGTACATCCGTCGACATAACACTTAATGATCGGTTGGTTCGAGTGTTGCGACAAATGCTTCTTCAGTTGAATCGCGAAATAGAACCGTCGCTCACATCCCGTATGCGTGCACTGGAAGGCCGGCGCCGACTCGTGCAGCCGGAGGTGCACTTTCATCGTATAGTTGGTTTTGAAGAGTTTGCCGCAACCGGCGAATGTGCAGCGGAAGGGCCGGTCGGTCGAGTGCCGGCGCTGGTGTTTGCGCAGACACGAGTTGGAGGCGCACCGGTAGCCGCAGCCGTCGACGTCGCACGCGAACGGTTTGACGCCTTTGTGCGCATTCAGGTGCGACGCCAACTGCGACCGAGTTCTGTATGTTTTGTCGCAATCGGGAAAATCGCAGCGAAAGTCACGACTTCTGTGAATACTATTGAGATGTTTGTGGAAATTGGCGTAACTGTCGAACACCGACGCGCAGCCGCTCGACGGGCACCGGTAGGTACGGGTGTTTGCGTCGTACGACTGCTCCCGTATCAGTCGGTTTTGTTTCGTCTTTTCGCTCAAAGTATACCAATTCTTACGATATCTTCGCGTTTGTGTCGTCCGATTCGGTACTCTTCGTCGACTCCACTCGTCGTTCGAGTCATTCGACTCTTCGTTCGACTCATCACTGCTTTCGGTCTTTCGTTTAGTTTTCGATTTATTAACGCATTTATCGATCGATTCATTGCTTTTCGTTTCGATTCTTCGCTTCAATTCATTCGAGTCTTTCGTTTGCTTTTCAGTCATTAATTCACTTTTTGTAACATTTTCTGCAATTTTTTTCTTATCGTTAATACATTCGTTGTATTCGTTCGACAATTCATTCAATTCCTGTTTGTCTTCCGAAGCGATAAATGACTCGAATTTGTCGTAAATTTTATTTAAATGTATTTTAAATTTCATCAGAATTTCCAAACATTTATTCGCAAACAATAACTCATTTAAAAGCCTCTGATTCTCAGCAAACAGTTCGGAGAAGACATCGTTCGCTCGAATACTGACCTCTTTTTCACTCTTTAATGACTTCATAATCGCATTTAATGTAAATTTAATTTGTTTTAAAACACAATTAAAATAATAAAAACTATAAAATTGAGGCTAAACTCAAAATAAATATCCAAACAATCGGTTGTTTTGATTGCGAAAAATCAAAGCAAAACAAATATTCTCTGAATTGAGGGGTTTTTTAATCATTTACAACAAATGCTAAGAATATTTTAAATCATAGTTCGCATTAATATTCTATAATCAACAGTCGGATTGATTTAAGTTTACTTCAAAACTGGAGTATTAAAATTAACAACAATTTTAATACATTGCAGCTAGCAACGAAATATAATATTTAAAAGATTACTAATTTTATACTTTATAAACATGAGTAAAGCATTCAACTGTATAATGGTACTGTAACTTTGCATATTTATTGTTACATTATTTTTGGTTTCTGGTTATTTATTACTTGTTTAAGTTTGTAGTAAGCTAAGTTTGCTTTAATTAATTTTACAAATATAGTAATTATAAAAGTGCATGATCAGAATAATTTATTTGTGCTATTTATATATAAATTACAAAAAGGTTCAACAAGATGCTTTTATTTAATTGTTAAAAGTTTTTGAAGTAAATTTTTAATGATTTTTCTAATTGATCTAGAGTAAATTAAACATTCCCGGTCCCTATTTATAATCTGTAAAAATTATTTTTCGCTGTCATTTGAAAAGGTAATAATTATTTTAAAATTTCCTTTCGTACCAAAAATGCGGTGAATTCTAAATAATCAGAACTAAACATGTCTAAAAGCGGTTGTATAGTTCCCAAGAAAATCGAGTAAAACTACAATTATCTTAAATTCCAACGAATGTACTGTATATCTATTTATGTGTGTGTTAAATATCTAGTTTAATAATATAGTATGCTACCTATATGATTTATTTAACATGGCTATTTGATTTTTTGTTTAATTTGAATATTATTTAATAATATTGAGAATCCAATCGATATAATAAGCGACAGAAACGCCGGCCCCCGACCCGTCATAGCAATTGTCATTCTCTTTGCCCCAACTGCCCGAATGTACACCGATTTGTACGGCTCGGCCCATATGGTACTGCCAATAGGGGCCACCCGAATCACCCTGGTTACAAGAAGTACATCGCAAAATATTTACTCTTAATAAATTACATAGCTATTTTATTAGATTTGATAATTTTTGCAAAGTTAAAAAAACTAATTTATTAGTCGATACGTGTTTTAATTGAAGAAATCTGCATAATATTTGATTACATTAGATATTGCCTTCTTTAACAAGTTTAATATAATTGCGTATAAAATGCAAATATTAACATTTTACTAACATGACAAGTTTTGCCGTCTTGATTAAATCGAAACGCTCTAAAGGAAGAGCCGGGTAGATCTTCTCCTTTAATAAACCAGGTTAAAATATGCAAAGCATCATGCCAATGCAAATCACGTTTACCCCAACCGCTCCCGAAAAGCCTTTCCCGTTCCCTGTGTTCCGTGCGGTTCGGCGGCAAACAAATGGCATTCAATGCGTAGAACGCGTCTCCGGTTTGCTTGTAGTCAACGCTTTCCGTCAGTTCAATGACTCCGATATCAGACTTCCAGTCGCCGTTTGTGCTATACTTCGGGTGAGGTATCAGTCGTTTCGACTTAATTCGAGTTATTTTCTTCTCATTGCCGAACCAAACCCAACAAATGCTTATTTGATTGAAATCGTATAATAGCGCAAAACATATCAATTAATTCAAAACAAAACTGAAAAAATTGTTAAATAATTATGAATTGATATTTTATAATTAAAGTAACCAGATTATATTTTTATTTGCGCGCACGTGTATGTGTGAAATTATATATACCTAAATACCTATATTTACCTAGTTACCTAAATATCGAAGTATATACCTAAATACCTCTTTATACCTAATTATATATACCTATATTCTCTCTTATAGCAATCAATGAAACATGTTAATTAACTTATGCATAAAAATTATTTAATATATGCGTTTCGAAGTTTGCAAAAAAGTTTAAAACCTATTTAATTATTAATTTCCTTAGATATTAATTAACCTGTCGCGCTGTAAAAATTAGTTACATTACAATTTCAAACTATAACCTACTCATTCGGTGTCAAACAGTGTGCGGCCGTAAGTATACATTTATGTCCGATCACTGATCCGGAACACTCCAGTATAATAGGTCTGGATTAATGCATTATAACATGCAACTTTAGTAAGCTTACAAATTTATTTATAATATGATATTTTATCAGTTTGTAGCGACATAACAATTCTATCTCACCGCGGGATAAACCAGCCATAAAACCTCCAGCAGCTCAGGAATACGACCCAGGGAGTTTCGAAGTCTTGTGAGCGTCGGGCGTCGGTTACCGCAGATCCGGACCACTCGTGAGTTTCGAAGCATTGCTCCGTCGGTTGGACTGAAGTCCTGCCGATTCCACACTTACTGTAATCGGCGATATATGCGCTATAATTGCCAATACGTGGCGAATATGAATGCAAATCCGCTGAAGACACTATATATACGTATAAATTAAATAATTTTATCATTTATTACAAACAAACTTTATAAATTAAACAATTGCATACTAACATGTTACAATTATAATTAATTGTAATATATAAATGTCACGACTCATTATTAAACAATTATTAATTTAATTATTATGTTTTCGAATTAAATATTTGTAATTATATTCGTTAACAATACATAAAATAAATTTATTTATATCTCATAATTATTTTATTTCAGAAACATTATACTTATATTAATATTAATATAAAATTACAATTAAATGTTTCATTCAATAAGTATTTTTAAGACGTGAAATAGTAACCAGAAATTGTGTAATTAATATTATAAATTATAGCATATATAAATTATGCCAAAGATTTTTATAATTTTTTAAGTTGTTATATGACTTGTTTCATTTAGACTATTTCCAGAAAGTAGCATGTTGCTATAAAACCGCACTTTCACGACAACGATTGTGCGATTTTGACAAACTTTAATTCAATATGTTCAGAATCCACCCACGCAACTTATGACCAGGGCAATTTCAAATATTTTAATTAATTTAAACATTATCTCACTCGGGTATAAAATAAGCAAGAATAATAATAAGAACTAGATTTAAATTAAAGTAAATTCTAGATTCGTTAAACTAATAAACTTATAAACTTATACCGTAAAATACTTGTCACATTAAAAAAGTTTATTTGTATAAGAACTGAGCATGGTTAAATTTCCACTTCGCCCGGTAGCAATATGGTTATAAACAGGTTTATTGGTATAGAATCGACGAATAAATTCATATTAATTTGTTGATCCAAGTGCTGGTCATTGTCCTCAGGAGGCGGTCCGCAGTAGAAGCGCAACGACTTATTCGGATACGTATTCGCCGCTCGAATCAGAGCCCGAATTGTTTCGTTCGTAATGTTCGGTCGGCTCTCGAATCGGATGTATTGGATGCGTCGGCAGTCGCTTACGAGTCGACAGACACTCCGATCGGTAATCAATTGATTCGTCTTTTCGATTGGCTTTAACTCAAAAGACTTCAATTGCTTTAAACACGAGATTTGATTAATTAGTTTATCACTGAAATCGGTATTGCATTCAATGAATACTGTCTTTAGTTTCGGCAAAAATACGTGAATGTCATCGAAGAACTCTTCGCCGATATTCATAATAGAAATGTATAAATCTTCTAAATTTGTGTTATGTTTAAAAACTTCGACACTTCCATCAAACTGTAGGCAACTGTCCGTTGCGTCGGCTTTAGAGTCGAAATCCAAATGAATTCTTATTAATGACTCGAAGTTTGCGAATGAATGCATAAATCGTTTAGTGTTTAAGTTCGTCGAACAGATTGTTAGAGAAAACACACGAAGCTGTGGATTGTTGCTTGCTAAATCTGCTATGTACTCATCAATCGTATCGGTATAAGAATCGTCAAAATCCGCATCAACGTCTAAGCATGTTAGTTTTTTAAATCGAGATATCGCAGACATGAGTTGTTTTACTTCAACTAACGCTAAGCTATATAATGAATAAATGTATAGTTTTTCGATAAGATGTTGATATTTGTCGGCGAATACACAGAATTTCTCGACACATATCTCTTGATTGTTGGGTGAATTACGCTGTAGAAAAATGCATCCAGTTCGTTTTAATCTTGGTAGAAAATACTTGTCATCGCAAATCACATTCAAAGCTTTGCTGAAATGTAATTCAATTAGATTTTTGCAATGAATGAGAAGTTTATGTACATAAGTAGTGTCAGAGTTTTCCGGGTAAAACGATAGCTTAGCAAGCTTAAATCCGTATGTAGAACCGAATTGATCAAGATCATTTGCGTTTAGACCAATCGGACTGATTCGAAGTGATTTGAGATTTGGACAAAACCGGCCGATAATCCGCAGGTCATTGCCGTCGCAATAGGCGTACAAATCGAGTGATTCGATTGACTCACACTTTCTGAGTATCGACTGAAACGCGTTTTTATCGATTGCTTGCATTTGTCGGTCCGACTCGACGGCCAAACCGGTCCGAAAATTACTCACTTTTAGCGCTTTCTGTAATTTGTTTAATGAGTTTTGGCTCTCATTCGGCCCTCTATTCAACTCCAGTCGCGTCTGTCGATTGAATATCAGTTTTCGCCACTTCTTGGCCACCGATTCGAAGAGCACTTTCTCACTGAACGCCAAATACGAGACAACAGTTTCGACTAAACTATCGTCGAATCGATTGAATGACTGTCTGTACGACTGGCCGGCGGTTACATCCAAACGCATGCCTTCGCAGAAATTCATTGCTAATTTTTTTTTCTTTTGACTAATCTATTACTTAACTTAAACAAATCAAACAAGAAACAATTCTGTACTTATAAGTACAATCAAGTTCATTAAAGTACAATGGTAGAAACAAAAATTAGTTTTCCACATAATTTGATCAAGTCATAAAACTTTTATCTTGAAATGTTACAAAATTACGTTGATTTTACGTTTAGTTTCAAGTTGATTGCAAAATGAAATGAAACTGTATAAATACTGTAGCTAAGTGTGAGTTGGAAACTACTGTAACAATAAGATTGTAACCAGGAACTATTTATTTTTAATATTTTGCATATATTTTATCAAATATATGAGGAGTTATAGAATTATATATTTCTATAATAATATTAATCTTAAAAATTTTGCACAAAATGTAACTTTTATTTTATAATTAAATATTATTTCAGACATTATTTAAATTTTTAATTACGTTTTACAATTATCATGTTTATTAGACAAATTGTGCTTATACAGAGTAAGCTGCTATAATTATTACAGATATTTTCTAATAACTACTAAATTAAACTAATTTAGTAAAAGTCTATATTATTTTTAAAATATTGCAAAAAAATGATAACCACATTACTAAAACATTATTAGCATGTTACATAGTTTAATACATAAATTTTAAACAATAATAAAACACATTTAAACATAACATAGAAAATTAAAGCATAGTAGCATAATATGGAGATATTGTGTTCAGCCCTGATAATAAATGATAAAGAATAAATTTCAATAATTTCCAGCAAGTCGACAACTCTTAGCACATTTTTGCCATGCACATATCCAGTAGCAACTGGATAAGAAACTGTGCCAGAACAATTAATGCATAGAAACAAAAAAGCAAATGTATAATAATTAGAGGATGCGGTAACTCTTCACTCATTCGGCAGTCGTTCCCAAATACGTTGGTCTCGAAAGCGATCGAAGCGATGGACGCGATGTCGGAATCGCTGCTCAACTCAACCAAATCGACCATTTCTTTGAGAACGCGCTGCAGCTCCGGGTCCTTCGGCGCCGACCGGAAGACGACGGCCAACGCTGTGTAGTTGTCGACGGGAACGCACGACCCGAATAGGGCCGAGTGCTGCGAACACCGGCAGCTGA
>JAQIXC010001279.1:0-15707 GCA_034697605.1 Metabelba pulverosa
TGCCGCTGCATAGTATTAGAGTGTATGCATTGGTTTACATGCGCTTCGTTGTAACATTGCTTACACTCTAATACTGTACGACTGCATAGCATTAGCGCACTGCTGACGCCGACTTTGACCACCGATTACGGCCACGCGTTTAGCCATTCGCAGTTAAATTGTCCATGATCACTTTCTTGGCACCCATAGCTTTAATTTTGTACCAAATTTAACCGAATCGGGGAGTAACAGAAAAGTCCTACAACGAGTAAGAGATAGTAAGCAATTAGTAGATGATTATCTTTATTAGTATTTATATCTTTACATTATGGCAATGTTGCAATCTTAAATTTATTGTAAAAATGTGTTCACATAATAAATATACACTTGATATACTATAAAGCGTTGAAATAGATTTACTAGATACATTTAATAAACTATATAATAAATATCAATTTATTTTAACACTTGGAAAACTTATAATCCTTTTATATTATAAACTTGATAATAAAAGTTAAACATTTTAATAAAATTTATAATTATTTTAAAACTTTATACAAACTATTGCAGTTAATATATTAGATATGTTTAAAACTCTAAATATTTTAAATTTAACTCTTGTTTAAATAATTTATTAAGATGTAAAATTAATATACAGTAATATACTGCACAAAGTTCAATAAGAATAATTTAAAATTATATCAAGCATGACAAAATTAGTTTAATTTTACTTTTATGTTAATTTTTTCAATAAATAAATAATATATTAATTGATCTTATCTATTATGTATTTGTTAACATTTTATAAATAAATATTTTAAATAATTAAAATGTAGGCTTTTAAGTAATGGTTAGGACTTTTAGATTTCATATAAACCACTTTATAGTTAACAAGCCTTTAAAGTTTGTAATGTTGAAATATTAATATATACTTCGATTACTACTTTGTGGATTAAGTTTCAATAAAAGCAGTAATTTTAGAGTTATTTTGCTAAATCTTTACGGGATTTTATCTTGCTATTCGAGACTATAAAACTATATAAAAACAAATTTTCAACTATTGTTAGATTTTCCTAAATCTTTTAGATTGAAAAATAAAAAATATTTGAGCCAATAGTCCTAAGAGAGAAAGGTGCTTGATAAAGCCTATATAAATTCACAGACTTCTTACAAAATAAATGTATTAAAAATCAGAAAATCTATCTTGGCAAAGTGAAAAAATAATGCGATTGAAAAGTAAAATAAATATATCCGGGTTTTGGGCGAAAGAGCCGAAGCCCTCAATTCATATCTCATTAGAACGTATTATTAGTTTATTAAATACGACTCGAGTTCTGATATTACGCTTTCCTTTCAATTATTTACATTGAATGCAGTGTTGACTCATTGTCTGTACAGTATATAGAAATGACAGTAAATCGCAATTATTAGCTGCAAATGCAAAGACAAAGTCCGTCATATTTGCGTCTCTCCCACCCAATCACTGCTCGCTTTGATTGCCCAGATCCGTTTACTCGAGAGGTTTCTCGTCTAGCATGTACATCTCCGCATCGCTTTGCCCACTCGCCTGGTCGTAGCGCTCCTTCTGTTCGCATTCGCAGCTAATCTTCTTAAGTCAGACGCACATCGGGTTTGTTATCAACTATTGATTAAGCAATTGATAGATACGGTTGTTGTTTGGAAAACGCATTGTTTTTATTAATCGACAGATATCCTGCACTTTCGCCAAATGTCTAAGTGATTGCGCCGAACGGCTTACGGCCCGAGTGTTACGAAACGCGTTATTAATCTCTCTTTTCATAAACAATAGCAATATTTATCTGCATTTGTGTCGGCATTCTGTAGCGATAATATCGGCTTAAAATAATCTAATCAATTTTGTTTAGCAAATTATTATTTTTTCTATCCGTTTACTCAACATTTTGATGAAAATATTTTCTTTTGTTTTTGTAACGAGTCGTCACTCAAACAAACGACAAATTAATTGATTAACTTTCGTGACATCAGACGACATACTGATTGTCGTTATTCGGAATTATGGTATTATATAAGAAAAACAAAACGAAAATTATTCGCAAAATTAAGACAACAAAAGTGTGTTTTGCTTCGGGATTATGACGAAAACACAATTTTTCTTATCTCAGTTCGTAATCAAAAGCAATATTTAATACATAATTTCATCATGTAAACATTATAACAATGCAGAATAGGATTAAGATGACAGCTTAATAAATTTCGATGCCGTAAATAGCAGCTAATAGCCTATTTTTAGACATGCTGTTAATTTAGGCACTGCATTGATTTTTCTTTTATGGCAATAAATACAATCTAGCTTAACTTAAACTAAGCACTTTGTTTACTAAGTTGTGCTGAAATTTATTCAACAAAAAAGTAAAATTTTTAAATCGTATTGAAACATAACTTATAAATTATAATTTTTCCAGACATTGAACTGAGAAAGAGACTAGCGTGCATAAATCTTAATAACAACTAAGCATTAGAATATGCTTCGAAAAATCTTTTTATTAAAAACTAAAAAATTTACGACTCGTGAGACATACAAAAAATTATTCGTTGATTCCTTAGAAGAAACGCTCAATTCTTTTGTTGCTCACATCAATAAAAAGCTACAATGTAAAGTTTGAAAAGCAATTCATTTTAAACGAACTGCTCTTTTTTGGCTGTTGGAAGAAAAAAGTTTAAGTATAATCTTGGCAAAAAGTAGTTATTGCGTTAAAATCTCAACGGAGACTAATTTCGTTTGCTTTCAAATCTAATCAAAGCTTTAAAAGCAAAGATTGGATTCTTTTTTGATTGAAATTTATATAAATTATGTTTACATTCAATACACTTATTATAAACATAGTTAGCGTTTATTGGCTGTGCATTAGCTTAAGAATAAATAGTTGCCGTTAAGTCTCATAAACTTTAATTCAGCACATTTTTGCCAATCAAAACAAACTACCCGTACAAGTGGTGTTTAAGTATTTAATATCTTTGCAAAATATATCTTTCACTATAACAGTATATTCTATATATTATAGAGAATATACAGTAATACCTAATATACACTCGAGTGCAATATTGATTACAAATCTAAATGTAATATTAATTGCTTGTGGACCTTATGGACCTTATTTTCTCAAGTGTAAATTATATTTTTTCTATTTCGAAATATGCATGAATGTTTTATTACATTTTTTCTGTTTTTGTTTTTATGTCCAAAAAGATAATTAGAGTAAGCTGCATGTTTATATCCTGCTTTTATTGTTGCGTCAAGTGATAGTTTAATTACATTAATTATTAACTTTGAAATTGTTCATTGATTAACTAATACATAGATCAACTAATCCGGCAATTTCAATGATAATTTAATACTAATCTTAGGTTAATACATCGAGAAATAATTTGCAGTTAGATTTAACAAATATCCTAGATGTTTTCCTAGAAAGTTAAGAATGTTTATATTTCTTTTATGTTAAGATTAATGATTTAATTAAATAAACTCTTATACTATATGAGTTAAAATAATCCTATTAATTGTTTATTGTTTCTTTTATTAAGTTTTATAAAATGAGTAAAACAAAACTAAAATTATAATTTAGATTATATTCCATTTACTTTATTTATTTCATTGTAATTTTTAAAATAAATATTTGCAGTAATATAATTAGTTTGATTTTAAGATGTATTTTTAAAAGTAAATTTAAATAAAAAAATAAATTATAAAATTAATACTTAATGAATAATGCATAGAATGAAAACAGCTACATATACGTATATAACCTTACCTATACTGTATTTCCAAGAAACTAAAGCAAAAATAATTATGATAAAATTATATTGTTTTAATTGATTTATTTTAAGACTTTATATTGATAACTACATTGTACAGTATGTTTGAGTAGGAGTAAAAAGCAAATGCATTCAAACACAACCCACTCGTGTATTCACTCTAAAAATACACTAATAATGAAAACCATATTTTTTTAATTTATTTATATACAGTCATCTAAATTTTGAATTGAAAAATATAATAAAAATAATTACGCATAAAATAAGTAGTTACAGTAGAACCTCTCGATCTTGAATATTCTCGATCTTGAATTATTCTCTATATTGTACCATTTTAAAAATCCCAAATCATTTCTATAAAACCCCATAATAAATTATATTCTCAATCTTAAATTATTTCCGATTCTAAATCTTGAATCAAATTTTTACCCGAATAGCTTAGTCAGAACCTCTATATTAAATTTTTAAAATATAAATAGAGATTAAATATAAAATAAGATAAGCCAGTATGTTCTTAATACCTTTATAATTAATTTAGTTTTCATGTAATCTGGTCCAACAAAAAATACATATAAATTACTCTTGTAACTAAAGTTATTTTAAATAAAACATTTAATATTATATTAACAATTAATTAAGGATTTATATGCTTTATTAATTGCAATTTTTTGCTTTAAGAGATAGTTCAAATCTAATATCATAATCGTAATCAGCATGGTTGATTTAGTAGGATTTGGTGTAAATATGTCATATATTACGACTTTGAAATTCTATACTTTGGAGCCCTCTAGCGGATAAACTATTTGCCCGGCAAACGATTTACTTATACAAATGTTGGTTATCTTGATGTTTTCTATTCAATAAGCATGATAAATCGCGGGGCAGGGCAAATAGTTTAAGATCGGGATGTTCTACTGTATATATTGCAATTTAAATATAACGTGCATTTATACATTTTATAAAGTAGCTAAAAGTTTCTATTGTTATGTATTTTCTTATACAAATTAATCACTAAAATTAATGAAATGGTTTTTGTGCAAAATTATAAAAACAAACATAATCCAATATAATACACTGCACAAAAAATACGCTAACTAAAATTTTAGTCACATTCGAAACCATTCTCTATAAACATAGTATAAGAATCTTTCATTAATTTAAGTGAATAGTGAATCAAAAATGTAATAATCCTTTATTGTAGGAAAATAGAGAATAATAGCGGAGAGAAAGCATTGTAAACGCAATAGACCTGCGATCGTATGAATCGCGAAATTTATTTCGAAAGAAATATTTTTCGCATCAAATGCTTGGAAACAGAAAAAGCGGAAAAATTTCGATTTGAAAATAATGCAAAACTTGAATAGAAAGCGCATTACTTCGCGTCTCAGGCATTACAACAGTTTATTAAAACTTCTAAATAAACAAAAGCTCTTATCTAACGGCGCTTTGAAAGAAAACTGATTTAAATTTCGGCACAAGTGCCCTGAGTACTCTTCACCCACGTCTCAGTATGTA
The DNA here is from genome assembly GCA_034697605.1 of Metabelba pulverosa. Taxonomy (NCBI): domain Eukaryota; kingdom Metazoa; phylum Arthropoda; class Arachnida; order Sarcoptiformes; family Damaeidae; genus Metabelba; species Metabelba pulverosa. The sequence goes on from JAQIXC010001279.1 coordinate 5,290, forward strand.
ATGCTGACATTTCAAACCAAATCAGATATTTCACCACGTTCAATCTAATCAGATTGTCGCTTTAATTATGTGTTTATCGGATTAAATGAAACGAAAATTTTTTACTTTTTTATTCTCATTTAAATAATCAAATTCTTAAAGTTTTTACTCAATTTTTAATGTTTAATATAAAATTCAAATTTTAAATTTATTCTTAAAACATTGTAAATTGCATTTTTCGAATTTAAATATGTTTAATGCGTAAAATGTGTTAAATGAATAATTTGCTGCATTATTGCAATCATTTTAACTGCACTGTTACAGTATATCATATCTAAAAACTATTAGTAAGATGTTTTGAAATTCATATTCTACAATTTGGATAGAAATAAAATTTTAGCAACATGCCAAAACTTAATTGATTTATTATTCAATTACTTTACTTTTGTATATTTGATCTAAAATTTACATATGATTATTATCAAAAATAATAATGGTTAAAGTCATTATGTTTTAAAATCAATAATATCCTGTATATATTTGAATGCGAATTGTTTTACATTTTATTATTTCTAACTGAATAGCAATTTATATTTGACTTTTACAGTTATCACCATAAACAGTTTCAAATATATATTATGCATTTTATTTCATTGCATATTTTTAATTAACTAGTTCATAATTAAAAATCATTAAATTTTAATAAAAATTAAGTTAATTGAGTAATCGTGTCTAGAGATTAATTTTAATCCTTACAGTAGTACACTGTGTGAATTATTGTAGTTGACATTAAAAATTAGTAGTTAACTATATTTTACTTTAAATACTTATTTTAAAATCACTTGTTTTTAAAATCAGCTTTATATTTGATTGCAAACTGCATATTAAATTAAATTAAATTAAATTATTTTATATTTAGAGATAATTACAAACTATCTTGAAAAGTATTTTACTAAACTTTAAGTTGATATATAATAAACATATGTGAACATGCTTAACTGTATAATAGTATTAAATATAAATTTGTCAAATTTGGTAGAATAGCCGCAAACATGTCGCTCTCATACATGCCATTCGTGAGCCGATTGAACCTCAACTGCAAAATCTCAAACATCTCTTCATTTCTCTTACTTTTAATAATATTGTCGGCAATTGTCGAGAGTTTGGCGACGAGTAGATACTACAGCACAAGTGGTCAGTATTTTTGTCGCATTTTATTTTCTTTTAATTTTACTAATTTTACTAACAGGTAGAGTGAATAGGCATGTCACTGCCAGGATCGGCTTTAATTGAACATAAAATCAAGGATATTAACCTAGACATTATGTATGTTAAAAATTAGCGGCAAATGGCTACGCGTCTGGTCGTAATTAACGGTTAAATTTGGTCCGAATAGGCTATAGCGCTATACATATACCTTAGCACTCATAGCATACAATCTGCTGTAAAGCATTATAATGTATATCATATTCGGACCGAATTTAACCGTTAATTACGACCAGACGCGTAGCCATTTGCCGCTAATTTTTAACATACATAATGTCTAGGTTAATATCCTTGATTTTATGTTCAATTAAAGCCGACCCGGCGGTGACATGCCTATTCACTCTATCTGTAAATTTAATTAATTTGCGTAAAAATATTGATAATTTATTAGTTTAACAAAATTGAAAATAAAATTTTTAAATGTCTTTATTAAAGATGTTTAATGTCTGTATGTGTTAACATTTTTAAATTAAAAAAAATGTTTTATTTAAAGAATATTCTAATCAAATGTAAAATTAGTCAAGCTGGAATGTGGGACTTTTTAGATGCAATAAATAAAGGATATAAACTCAAAAATATATACTGTAAATATTTGTCTATGTTTTGTGGTTTACCCGTTAGAAGGCATAACAGATTTAAGCTTTTCGTAACGTTAAATGTACTTAAAATCGTCTATTTAAACTAATTAATTCTGTCAAGTTGTTAAATAAAATTTTTAAAATAAATCATTGCTGAAAGTTAAAACTCATTTATAGATCATTAATGAATTCTCAAATAAGTTACTTTTGAAAAAAATGCACCTTAACAACTTGACATAATTAAACTAATATAAATAAACTATTAAAAGTACAATGTATGTTGGAAATTTTAAAAATAACTTTGACGCCTCCTGGCGGATAAACTACATAACGTATATAAGTAATTTTTACATTTTTGAATTTAATGCAAAGAAATCTGTTGATTTCATCTAAAAAACCCAACATGCCAGCTTAATAATTGAACGTAAAAAAGCGCCCAAGCTTCTTACTTTTCAAATAGAAATTCCAATTTTTAATTAAAAGTCTAATTACATGAAATAAAAAAGATCTAACTATATTTTAATTAAGCTTTCTATAATTTCAATAATTACATTGACTTTTAATGTTTATTATTTAGATTTGAATAGAAGAATTCTATTAAAAATTAATTGAAGTAAAATAAAATGTTAAATTTTACTTTTTTCAATTAATTTAAATAATATTAGTTTTTATAGCTTAGATGTAATATTTAAAATAATATTTAGTTAATCGTAAAATCAAAATAATTTCAAGAAATTTATTTCCAATTCCTAACCAAAACCACAGCAGACAGTGAACTCTCAAATGACTTAATGGATGACTACAACGGAAATATCGCAAAACTTTTATTTGTTAATAGAAAGTGAGTTTAGATATTAGTTTATTTCTAATATTATGTAAGTTGTGTATATGTTATGTTCATACTCTCGTTATAGAATTATTTAGAATTATTCTCTACTTATCATTACAATTTATAAAGAATATAATATTAAATTACTATGCTTAGAAATTTTATGCACTAATAACTTACAATACTTTTTAAAAGCTTTACATAGGCATGCAAAAATAATACATTAATGCATGTACAGAGTCCGGCGAAAGTGTATCGCCAATTTCAACATAGACTTTAAAAGCGCACTGTACACAATGTTATTCAAAAGCTATGTGTATTACTACAGTGCGCTTTTAAAGTGTGTGTTGAAATTGGCGATACACTTTCGCCGGGCTCTGTATTACAAATAAAATAATTATTTTAAGCATTGTATTTTTAGCTTTGATTGTTAAAAATACCCTTTCTTTAATGTTTACATTGAGATTCTCGATTCCATAGATATAACAAATTTTTATCATCTAACATTTACAATATAATAAACTGTTTATACATGTGATGCTGCTATTAAAATGATTTGAAAAGCCTATTTAGAACAATTTAATTTGTTAGTAAATTAATTTGTTTGAATAATTTTATATTCTATTAATATACTGCAGATTACACTTTATCTTCATTCTAAACGTAAAGTTTCGAAATGAAAATCTCCGCTCGACTCGACTTTCGATAAGAAAATGGAAATCAAAGTCGAGTTTAGTTTTCATTCATATGAAGGCAAACCAAAGAGTGGACATAAGTTCATAGTTATTGTCTCTACTATACAAAACTCACAGTAAATGAGTTTGAATTATAACTTAGCATGATATAATCACTTATTACGATATAAGTCAAGTGTAAGAGCAGTAGAGTAAACATAATTTAAACCACTCTTTGGTTTGTCTTCATATGAAAGTCGAGTCGAGCGGAGATTTCCAATTCGAAACTTTAGGCTTATAATTAAGAAAAGTATACTGTACAGTGCCCATCAAAAGTCTGTGCTCAAAATCGACGTAGTCGACGAGTGCGATGGAACAAATATCGCTAGATGGTGCTAAAGTCAACAAATTTAAAAGTTAACAACCTAGTAAAAATGTCTATTAAATACAATATTTATACAATAATTCTATCAAGATGCAAAATTTCATGGATATTACTCAGTTATTTATAAGAATATTTACAAAATATCTAAATTATTAGTTTTAAAAAAAGTTGCAATACACAAGAACTAAGTAATATCCATGAAATTATATATATTGTCAGAAAAGCTATTATAAATTTGTTGATTTAGGCACCATCTAGCGAGATTAGTCTAAAATTTGTCCAATCGCACTTGTCGGCTACATCGATTTTGAGCATAAACTTCTGATGGGCACTGTATAATATGATTATTTAAAATCTTCTTTAACAAAAATTGCATGTTTAATTCTTAATAAATTATTGCCAAAGTAGTTTTATTTATAAAAGTTAAAATCTGAATAAACCATGTCCAAATTTCCTTTTTAGACGTAGTTGTTTGAGACGAGGGGCCAGTTGTGATCATAGGCCGGATGACTGCTGCGACAGCTCTGTCTGCCGGTATATACTCGTCGTTATTAGCGATTAAAGTTAATAGCGATTTAAGCAGGTAAATTTATTGACAAATATCGTTTTAACCATGAACAGATGCAATATCTGGGGCACAAACTGTCGGTGCCATAGGGCCGGTCTGTTTCAGAAGTGGGGTTAAAGACAGCAAAGAAAGGACTGAACGTTACGACAGAATCCGATTCCATTCCGAACTAAGTATTCAATAATCAAACGCAAGGAATAAAATCAATTTAATCAGTCATTTAGTATTGTTTCGATTAGTCCCGTAATCAAGAATTTTCAGTTCAATTCCAATCGAATTATATTTTCAAAACATATTTCTAAAAATCTATTTATAACTCGTTTCTAGAATTAGTTGAGAACTCGATTCTTAAGTCAAAATAAAGAAATAAATGTCATAACTATTTCATTAAATATATTAAATTTAATGTTATTTTTCGTGTATTTCATATTGTTATTGAAAAATATTTTTAAAACAAATTTTAAATATCTTATGATTATTGTGTGAATAAGAATTCGAAACAATATGTCGTTTATAAGAGTATAACTGTTTCGCTATTAAATTGATATTTTCATTTGAATTACTCCTTCTTTTTACTCATTTGTATTAATTAGTCGAATAGACTGTACTGTATGTCATCTCAACGAATAGTTTTGTTAAACATTTTGCTTTTAATTAATAATAATTAAGTGAATTGCATAAAACAGAAAGTTAAACTACAATTTAAATATTGCTAATCCCTAACAAACTACGTTAATCTATTAATTTACATATAAATTTGTTTAATAGGAATTCTAATTTTTGCTAATTTTAATTAATATTTTTGAAACGAAGTTTTACATGCTAAAGCTCCATTCTATTATTTTATTAGTTTAATGTAACAAACAAAATAAAATAATCTTGTTTATTTTATAAATTTATTAGCTTCATTATATGCATATTTAAATTGCTAAAAATAATTATGTATTCATACCTGTAGTAGTCTTAAAAACACAGAGTAAATTGTCTTTATTTCAATAAACTAGCAAGCTTCTTACAACAAATTCTTGCACTAAATATACGCTACAAAATATTACATTTAAATATACAAAATATATTAAATATTCTCACTAATTATATAGTTTAATACAGTGTATATGATATACTAGTATTTACTGTAAAACTATAGGAGAAGCGTTATCATGTAAAAATACTTGAAACTTTGACCAATACAAGGGGTTAATTGGAAAAGTTAACATCAATTCGAGTGCTTTATTTGGCTAGAACAAATTGAAATGTGAGAAATTAATTGCAAAGCAAACAACGAACAACATAAACAATCATAATTAACATGTCATATGTCATACAATATGATCCGCTGCAAACGGATGCGCACATTATGAGCTGATCCGTGGCGTACAAAAGCGGCACTCATTTACCGAATCGCATCGGTTTGGTTCGGAGAGGTATGTCCATCGGCTCGACAATCACATCGGGAAACTCGGTAGTCGTCGTCGCATTCGGCGCCTCTTTCGCCAAATCCTTTTGCGGCACTCGAGTGAACACTTGTGCCGCCAGTATTAGTGTCATCGTTACGAATACAATGCAATTGAATACGCGATCAAACATTGCTAAACAATATTGAATTATATATAATCAATCACTTTATCAATAAAAGCGAATTCCTGTTTGTTGTCTGAAAATAATCTTGATAATTAAAGTTAGAATGCAATGTAAGACTAGACGAATCGAGGAGATAGAGTGAAATGAGTAACTCTTACTGAACGACGATAGCGTCGGCGGAAGAGTCGAGAAGAATATGTGAACTAAATATTAAAATGGCTTTTATTCCAATGCAAAGAATTAGTCGTATTTTTAGTCGACTATTATTACAATACTTGTTGTCAAACGAGACGCCTAGTGCTCAGCCGTTGTGACGAAGAGGTAAGGCATGAGGTATGACAAGCGATCACTGCTTTCTAACTGCTGTAGCAGTTGTTCAAAACAAATTGGATTTTTAGTGTTAATATTTACACAGTTTCTGACAAAAGCATTCATACGAATCCGAAATATATGTGAAGATAAATAATGCGAATAATACGTATGAAGCGCTTAATATAGATCAGTAGATGAAAACGTACATGTTACATCGTTAAGCCTATAAATCGAAAAATCTAGTTCACTTGTCTTCAAGCACAGCCTACTTTGTGCAGCACTCTAACACTTTACCGTACTGTACTGTACAAGGTAATATTTTTACGCACAACTTTACGCCTGGCACTTCTCGCACAAGATATGTTTTTCGATAAATTGGCTCAAGTACATTTTTTAGAAATTGATTTCTAATCCCGCTTTCACACTATCTGTTTGTTGGGAATTAATGTTCAAGCTAAAATATTCAAAACGCAAATATTTGCCTATGGCTTCAATGGTAGAGTTTGCATTCAAAACATAAACAGCAAAATATTCTTTTATAAATTTAACATGATAATGCAATAAAAATATGAGAATTATTTTAGAGATTATTTGGGGATTTATTAAAAAGCATGTTTTGCTTATATTAAATATTCAATTTTGCTAGCAGTTTAAGATTTTGGCAAGCAATTTCCTACACACTTATTAATTTAGTGCATTTTATATGCATTTGAGCTATTATTCACAAATAGCGAGTTATACAGTATATTCAATAGAATGTAATTCAGGGTTAAGTTTATGTTTAGTATAGTGTTAAGACATTTCGAGAAATTTTATAAGAATAAGAATAAAAGAATGTGACATGTTTATTCTGTATGTTAAAGTAAAAACATAAATCTTAATTTCAATAAATATGTAATTTAATATAGTATAATTTTATACATTTTAAAATATTTATAAAAAATTTGTCAAAACATAAAATTAAGAAAGTTTTTAGAGTTTTTCCATGTAATTTTCTAGAAAGCTTTTATCAACATTCATATTGCGTACATTAGTTTAGTCTTACAACGAGATAAGTATTACAACGAACTAAGATTTTACTGTATAATATATTAATGGGTTTTATAATTACATTTTCATTACAAATTGTTGTGCTATTGAAATCTAATGGGAAAATAGGAATTAAAGTTATTTTAATTTCAGATTTTTTAAATAGAATTCTTTAAGTTAAAAAAAATTAATCACTGATTATTAATCAGCAAACTTATTAAAATAGTGATAATTATTTTTAACTTGTTTGATATTGTATTATACGTATGGGTATAATACGATACCAGGGTGTATTATTATTTGTATAATAATAATAATAATAACAATAATAATTAAAATTAAATTAATTTGTTTTCTGTATATAAAAAATAGAAATGGGCTGCAATGTATAAATTAGTGGGGAATTGTGCCGTAACTTAAATATTCATATACTCTAAAAATATCTATTAAATATAAATAGAATTTTGATTAAACTGCACAGAATTATATTGTTTAGAGATACAGCAATTGTATGGTCAATTCACTAGTTTAGAAAGTGAACTAAGATAATTGCATAAGACTTATTTGCATTGTATTTAATAATATTGAAATATTTTACTCAATTTCTAATTAGATGCTAATCTAAATTACAAATTTATTTAATATTTATACAAATAACTTAAAGTTATATGATTCTTTAAAAAGTGCTATTTGAATTTATGATATACCTAATTTATGATATATTAAGTTATTTTAAAAATCATTATACAATATAAAATATTGTTTTTACCTACCTGTATAAATATAAAAACATGACTATAAATTTTATTCAAGCAAAATATAAACAAATAAAATTATATATTTAATTGCATATTTTTTAATTACGTTTTTACAATAAAAATTTTAATTATAAACACAATTAAATAGTTTTTGTTCTTTTTATATTAATTAGATTTTATACACAATTATAACATTATTTTAAAAACATTTTTATTTACTCAAAATATTTTAATGGAAATTATTTCTATAACAAAAGGATCTGGATACAACAGAAAAGATCTTGTAGAATAGAAAAACTAATTAAAAACAGCCTGTAGCAAATGTTGGTTCAGGAGCCGGGTTTGGGTATAGTGCTGACGAGTTTGCCGGCGCCGGGAACGAACTCTTCGGTGGCGACCTGCTTGAGCGCGCGTCCGTCGGGCGGCTTGAAAGTGCCGAACCGGGCCTTCGAGTGATGGCTTTTGACGCTCGACTTAGTGGCGACCACTGACGCCAACACTTTCTTTTTGCCGATTTCTTTCCGCTTCGCCTTCCTCTCCCGTTCCCTCGCCTTCTCGTTCGCCTTCCTCTCCAGTGCCTCTTTGTCGCGTTTGCGCTTCTCCTGTTCCTTCTCTTTGCGCGCGATCTTCTCCCGTTCCTCTCCGTCCACGCGGTTTGGCTTTTGGGTATTGGCGTTGGGTTTTGGCATCACTTCTGCCCTCACTTTCGGTTTGTTCTGCTCTTTGACTTCAATTTGTTTGACTTTTTTATCCAAAACTTTATTCTTTGGATTATTTTTCTTTCGATTCGCTTCGATATCTAAATTGAAGTTTTTATTCCACTTATTGTTTGGTTTTTCAACATTTTCTTCCATTTCTTCTATAATTTCCGAAATTCTTTTCTTATACAACACATAACCAGCGATTGCGGCTCCGATTACACCGATTATTATGACAATTAATATTAGAAAAATAAATCCTAATATCGATAGCAAAACCATTTTATTTAAATTTTTTAATGCCTTTTTCTTCTGTGAAATATATAAATTAAAACGTTATAAAAATTGTTACATTTATTACTGATTATTAACTTTTAAAAATATTGTATTATATTTAAACACAAATCAAATAAGATTTTAGACGAATTAGAAGAATATGATATCACGTTCTAGTATTTTTACTCTTATTATAAATAATATAAATGTAAATGATAAATAACAATGGAAGTACATTGGGCAAAATTCGACATCTTTGCACCTGGGTTTTTTAATTCGAATCAAAAGAAGCGCAAATATATCAAATTATCTTCATTCGTCTTGTAGTTTAGCCGCTGGAGGACTTCAAAGCTTAAAAATGTTTTATTTTCCCCAACGTTAAAATACAGTTACAGTTAGAATAATTTTTATTATTTTAATCAGGCTAAGTTGTGAAGAAACTATTTTTTAAAAGTAACTAATTGTCGATTAATAAATGAAATATGAGTTTGGGTAGAGATCGTCAGTTGACTATATGACGGGCGCTCTAACCTCTCTTAGAACAAACAAAACATATTTATAAAATATTGTTTAAAATTACCATTTTAGAATTATTAATAATTAATAGATTTAAAAAACTAAATCTAAATATCAAATTCTTTTAGGCTGTGTACTAAAAAAGCAATTAAATAATAAGATTGGTTTTTACATACAAATTATATACTGTATATATAAAACTACTTAATCTATGGGAACACGAGATTAAAAATTTTGAAAAAATTCTCGAGCTAATTAAATTTGTACAGTTGCATTTATAACTGACGCAAATATTTGTAATTATTAGTAAATTAATTAGAATTAGAATTTCGAACGCATCTAATCGGGAGTAAATCAATTGCGAAACTATGGCCAATACGAACGAACTCTATATCTATATCTTCAGCTCATCTCTACTGATGTTAGCCTTGCGTTACCTCTTCAGCGAACTTATCCTTCGGTACATCGATAGAGATATTCTCACATTCGTCGTCACATTCTTGACCGCAGTTTCGCTCATCTTTACGATTGTTGTCTTTGCTCTGCAAAACAGACCGTTTATGAAGTACTCCTTCTTCGGGACTCTCGTAGTTGTCGTCCTTTGGGTCGTTTGTATTTGCATTTACTACTTCAGTTAGTATCGACGTTAAGAATATTTTCCATTTTTTACATTTACTAAAAATCAGACGAGAGTTAATTTGCAAAATACACTGTCTGTTTTTAGGTGACGAGAACAATGCGAGTTTATCTCAATCGGCCAAGGGCAGTTGGACGCTCAAGTACAGAGACCGCAGGCAGTGTATCATCGATTCGCTTATATATATCGGCGAATCGCTTGCATTGGCTTTCTTTCAGTACTCGAATGGAGTCCTCAAAGACTAAATTCCGATTGCATTCGCGTTTCAAAACACATTTCATTTTTATGTTAATTCTTATTCAAAACAAATAAATTGTATTTTGTGTAAAACA
>JAQIXC010001280.1:0-2500 GCA_034697605.1 Metabelba pulverosa
GAGAGAGAGAGAGAGAGAGAGAGAGAGAGAGAGAGAGAGAATGGGAATGGAAGAGAGAATGGGAATGGAAGAGAGAATGGGAGAAAGAATGCGAGAGAGAATGGAAGAGAGAATGGAAGAGAGAATGGGAGAGAGAATGGGAGAGAGAATGTGAGGGAGAATGGAAGAGAGAATGCGAGAGAGAGAATGGAGAAGAGAATGGGAGAGAAAGAGACTCTCTTTTGTTTCATATGACAAATGCGTTGCTCTTCTGCTACTCATTCTTCGTCAACACTCCCTCTCTCCGACTCTCTCTCTCTCTTTCTCTCTCTCTCTCTCTCTCTCTCTCTCTCTCATCCTCTGGACTACTGAAGAATCGTATCAATAGTTTGCTATTCAAGCCATCCCTTCAGTCCTTATTCTCCTTCCAGTCCTATCACATACACACACAGAGCTCAGACATCATTTACTCTTTTCGATTTAATTCGCAAACTCCGCTCCCGTTCCCCTCATCTCATCTCATTCGCCTCTCTCCCGGCCCTCTCATCTCCAGCCTCCGAGGAAGTGCTCTTTTGGCGAACAGTTTTGTTTATCAGAAAAATAGTTGAAAAAAAAACAGAAAAACAATGGATTAGAGGTAGTGAAGGAAAAAAAGCGCTTTTTATTTATACGCATATATCGGGATATAGAGAGTTATGTGCAGTAAGTGCTGTATATCTCTCATCTCATTCCGGCAAAAAATAGTACTGTATATTAAAATATGTATACCGAAAGAGATTAAATCGCACAAAAAGGAATTTTTTGTCTTGTTTTGTTTTTGCTTTGTTGTTTTTGCATATTCGCCATCATGTTCTATCATGTTAAGCTTTTAAGAATTTTATTGTTCGCCTGTAAAAGCGTTGTGTTTTTATTGCGATATTCTATAGTTTTTTTCGCTTTACTTTAGCTTTGCTTTAATTTTTTTCTCAAAAAATATTTATTTTGCATAAAATTTATTTTTATTTATTGTTATTATAGTTTTAATTTCAACTTGAAAAAGTAATTTATTTTTTTTGTAGCTAGCTTGATTTTACCCTGAATACTCTAATTATTTATTGTTGGAATAATGCGTTTATTATACTGTACAGAATATTATGTGACTTTGCTTTAAATTTTATGCGAAAATATTTATTTATGCATTAAATTTATTTTATTATTTTTATTTTCATTTATTACTGTTTTTTTATTTTAAAATTTAAAAACCAATTAATTTTTTGTGTGTGTAGCAAGCTTATTCTGTGCTTAATGTTAATTAAATATTGTCGGGCCGTTTATTATATTGCACAGTATATTATGTGACGGTAATACGAAAATAATTTTTTTAATTAGAATAAAAAGCTTTGTATATAATTAGGAAAGGAAAAAAACCTACAGTGTAATTTCAATAAAATAGAACTAATTCATTGCGATTTTAATGACAAATCTAATCTAAATTTAGTTTCATAGAGAAAAATTCGTATTAATCACGTTATTATAAGCATAAATGCAACCAGATAATATTATGAATTAATTTGATTAGGCACAGTAGAAACTAGCAAGCGCAAAAAAATCGAGACAAATCTCTAAGAATAGTGAAAAAATAGTTTTTTGAGTAATGATTGCTGTCTTATATCAAGAGATAAAAATTCACTTAAAGTTATGTAAAAAATATATTAATATATCGAAAAAAAATTTTACGTTATTATTCACTAAGAATTTATTTCTTGTTACAAACAGTATACAGTATACTCTGCATAGTTTATTCTGAATATACATTATAGATGTTATATAACTTACAGTACAGAACTGTGCGCAATATTAAATAGAACTGTGTAGTATGTGTGTTCGGAGAAAACATGATTTTAACCATAAAACATTTTTTATCTGCGAATTTATACCGTTAAATATTTGCCATGCTAGAATATAGCACACATACACACAAATACCGGTGTCTAAATTAATGTGCGCTATAGAAACGGCGCGCCGTTGTTTCACCAAGCTCACTCAAACATTCATAGTTAAACAAGATTATAATTAGCGAAATTGATGCATGCAAAAATAATCAGAGCACAACCTACGTACACGAATATTTGCGCTAGCTTATTATCGAAAAATTGTGTTTTTTTACAATTCAATTCGAACAAAGTATCATGTTTGTATTGTAAGGGACGGAATTGTTTTTTATTCTGTTGCGCATTGAATTTAGTACCATGTTTGGATTTTCGCACCATGATTGTTTGTTCAGTATTGTTTTTCGGAGCGACGACGGCGACGAGAAAAAAACTAACATTTAAAAAGAATCAATCATTTGGGAGGAGTTTTTCGTGTCTATACTATTGATAAATGAATACATTCTTTAGCCATATTATATCAATTTTATACTGTATAAATACAAATTCGCGCTTCCCCTCCCCGCTCGCCACCCCCTCCCCCTCGGCGCGCGTCAGACATTCATACGCTTATTAATATTAGACAGCAAGTTTGCGCCACGTTTAATTAGTTA
>JAQIXC010001280.1:5000-15703 GCA_034697605.1 Metabelba pulverosa
AATCAAAAAATTATTTATCATGTTAAATATTTGTACGAAGCTACAAATTATTTAAATTTAGATATTATATATTATTCTCTGATTTTAATTGATATTATGGGTAAAATAGATTTAAGATTTAGATTTAGAGTTTTTACTGTATACTATGTATACTATGCAGTAATTCTTGGATGTGTAAAAGTATACTGTATATTCGAACGGGATATACATTGCAAAAAGAGATTGCGAATTGCGAAACGACTTTAAACGACTAAATGAGATGTAAAGATCCGAACGATTTTTTTTTGCTGTTCATTCGCTACGAATATATAACACACTTTTCAATGAATTATTGCAATCATTGCCCGTCTTTTGTATTCGTCGACGACTATTATGCAGTTTTTTTTGTTCGCTGGCGTTTATATTATTTTTTTTATGTTTATTATTACTATTATTTGACTTTTGTTTTATTGCTGTGTCTTTCTCTCGGTCTTTAGACAATAAACTCGTTTTTTTGTTCTTATTTTATCTTTCTGTTTTTTTAGTACGAATATTTCTTGCGCTTTTAAGTACATGTTGTTTTTTGCGAATTGTTTTATCTGTGCATTATATATTTTTTGTTTGCTGGATTAGTTTGGAAATTATCTCGAAGTATTTTCGCGTTATTATTCCGGGTTTTCGAGAATATTCTTGTTGTTGTTGTCGTGTCGCTCAACCATATATATATATCTCTCTCTCTCTCTCTCTCTCTCTCTCTCTCTCTCTCTCTCTCTCTCTCTCTCTCGCTCGCTCGCTCGCATTGCTAACTAGACTTTGAAATTCTATACATCAGCATTTTTTAGATATTTTATTTTATTACATTTGAGCATACATAAAAAATCTACTATCTTGGTTGAAAGGCGGAATTTTAATTTGCGTTGAGATTAGATTTTTATTTTCAGTATAATTTTATTGCATATATAAAAACAGAATTATTTATATATATATTTTTAATTTAATATTAATGTAAAATTATTTTATGTAAAGAATACAGAAATGCAATTTTACCCAAAATAATCTGCGTATGTAAAAATGTAATCAATACACACTTTTCTATTAGAAACATATTAAAATACACTGTACATTTAATGTTAAGTAACAAATCGGATCGTGTATTTCATTAGTGCATTTCGATTCTAACCGTAAAAACAGTTAAAACCCGGCAATCGATTGGAAACTAATTTTTTTACTCTCATATGCAACGAATATATTGCACATTATATTGTTCGACACTATTCTACATTGCATAAAAAATATACAGTATATATCGCTGGCATTCAATGTAGAGATTTTTTCGAACATTGTAGTCTCGGTTATTTTACACAGTACATTCGGGGTCTAAGAAATAGGTCATCATTTTTGTATAGTTGTAGTGGAAATTGGATAAAAAACAAATTTGCTTTTTTTCTATCCACTATTTTTTTAACCATCTCGCTTTCTCTCACTGAAAGGAATTTTTGCGTTATATTCTTAAAGTTCTTTATCTTAACGTTTTTTCTCTCTACACTTATATTCTGATTATTCAGTTTTAAGAAAAAATTTCTGAAATATTTTTATTTTATTTTCGTATTCTTCGCCTAAAACCGGTAACGCATAGCAGGAAAAAAATTCCGTTAGTTTTTCGCTGTAATTCATGCCAAAAAATTAGAGATTTATGCCGTCTATTATTTCCTTTAAACTTGCTATTTAATTATTTAATATATTATTAGTTGCATTAATAGTAAATACTACCCCGATTACACTATTGATTTTTAAAGAGAAAAATGCACATATATAAAATAATTCCAGTTGTGCACATTTGTTGATTGATTTTCAAATACGCATGTTCGTTTTATCCGCAGCATTTCTCTTAAGTCGCCAGTTTGTTTTTGCCCGCGCTCCTTTCTCCGTATGTTTGCATATTAATTTAGCATTTTACTTATTGTTTTGTTAGAAACATCCTGTGCACTTCCCATTAGAATATCAGAAATTTTAATCGAAATGCTATTATTCAACGAGAAATAGATTATTATTTTCAATACAGTATGTAGGATTTTAATAAAGTTTTATACTGTGTACTTATTCGCTGCAATCTGTTTTTGCGCATTCAATTACGAACAACAGATTTTAATTTATCCAGCAGTCTGTTGATTGTTACAGTGTATTCTCGCTAATCGGGAGGGAGAGAAAAATTTTAAGCATGTTTTAAGCGCTTTGATAAACAATATTTATACACTGTATTATTCCCGTCGCTAATTTATCTGTTGACATTTAATATATTGTGCTGTATAATGATTGTAATGTTTGAAATACCATTGCATAAATTCCATTCTTTTAAAAAAAGCGAACATCATGCTAATACTATTTCTGCATTTAATCCCGATTAAAATTCGAATTTTTTTTCTCTTTACATAGTATAATAGTATATTAGTATGTATTTTATATGCAGTTATTTCTAGGAAAATGATAAGTATTTTATTCATTTATTTATTTCTATTCGAGTATAATATCGGCGAAGATATTATTTTATCCAGGAATATTATTTTCCGAACCGACTTATTCCGACCGATATATACTGTGTAATCCTCGAAGTAAATCAATCATTAGTTCAATCATTCATTTTCTCGGCGGAGAAAGTATAGGCAAAAAATATATTATATTTTAATAAAAATATCGTTAAAATTGTCGATCAAAGCGGTGGTTGAGAAGCGAAATAATATTGGATTTTAATAAAAATAAAATTTCAATTTTTTTTTGCTCGTTGTTTGTTACAAAATATACAGTATAAAAAATTTCATATTTTTGCCGAATGCCAAAATATATATTTTCTAATCTGACTAAATTTATGAAATATAGAATTTTCCTTAACCTTCCTTTCCTTTGACTTAAAAATCGCTCATTTTATTTTATGTTAAGATGAATTATTTTCTTTTATATTACGTATAAATATAATCCGAAAATAAATTGTTTTGTTTAGAAAACAGTTTTTTTCTTCTTTTTATTTTTTGATGTTTTATTCATATTCTAATATATTCAGTAATGTATATATTACGCATGTTTTAATTGTATATAATTTAATTTTAATTATGCTATTTTTAGCGAGTGCATGTGCACAGTACATCTACATGAGAAAACGCAATTAAATTCATCATGGTAGTTGTAAATATCATTTGATGTATTTGCGTTTTTCCGAAATGATTGAATATTTTTATACAGTATAAATAGTTTTTCGGTTTATTATTTTACCGATATAAAAGTTTACATGCTCATTTCGTAGCTACTGTCAATTACCTTAGTGATTTGTTTTATTTTTAGATGTTTAATTATGATATTTTAAGTAATTTTGCAATAAACAAAATGGTTTACTTCATTTTTGAAAATAATTGTCTTAAAATAGTATTATGCTATTAAAATGACCATAACGTCATTACTAATTATTAATTTAGTAATAAATTGTTATTTATGCTTATGTGTGCATAATTTTGAATTTACTTTGTATTTTGCTCATGCTAGTATTTGATGTGAACGTCACAAATACAGTAAACAATAATTATAAATAATTGTTGTTATTTTAAGTATTATTTAATGATAATTTAATTATTTGTACTTGACACAACACAATAGTTTGATTCTCGTTATCAGTATGTTAAGATTTTGTATCAAAAACAACATGTTATAGTTTTTAAAAAAGATGAAATTTTGGTTTATAATTACAGTAAATTACACTGAAATAATTTACAGTATTTCAATATTAAAATTAATATGTTGGTATAAAATTACAGTGTAATTTTAGTATTTAAAAAAATGTTTTGTTTGTGAGCAATTAAATTTTGAAATATTTTTCAATAATACATTGTACATTGTAATTTTATAAAAAGAAATTAGTACTAATGCATGAATATTGCACATTATTGCAATGTTATTTATTGTAATTATAAACCAAAATTTCATCTCGTTGGATTTGAAACTTAATATGTATAAAATTGGTACAAAATTGAAACTCCAATCTTTATAACCGTGTCTATCATGTTAAAATAACAAAATAATGCTTGTTCAATTAATACTACTCAAATAGTCTATTGTGCTGAACGTTAAATTTTAAAAAATTAATTTTCAACTTGCTAAATTAATATTTAATTGCATCGAAGATGTCGGCGACGAATAGATGTAAATAAAATTTAATTTAAAATTTATTTATTTATTTATTTGAAGTTTTGTTCTGGCTTGCTACAATCTTCACTGCGCTTTACATTGCAAAAATCGAAAATAAAAAGAAACGGAATAAAATTTGAATTTGTGTCGCGAGGCTCACTCTCTATTACCTTTCTTAAAAACCAATATTTTGATTTAAGCTCATGTTTTATTTATTTTAAACTGTCAATCTGTTTTTTCTTATCTAGCTCTTTCGAAAAGTATAACGCTGAAAGTTTTATCTTGAAACTTTCCTTTTGAATCAAAAACAATTTTTTTTCTTGTTTTAAACATTTTTGTAGATTTATTAAGAAAACATGAATTTAATCTTAAATTACTGAATGGCATTTTTTACACAGATAAATTTTCCATTACTATATTGTATAAACAAAAAATAGATTTTCTAATCAATACACTGATAATTGTGCACAGATTGAATTAATTAATACGCTATATTTTCGATAGTATTAACGTATAATTTAGAGAAAATTAAAAATTAATAAAGTGCCTTGATAAAAACCGGGGTCGTCTCATGCAATAATAAATAAAATGAATGTTAAATATTTATTTAAATTTATTCAATGTAAAAAACAGCAAACAATAACAAAGGCGACGGAGAAATGCAATTTTATCTGCAATACATTTATACTGTGTATTCATTTGAGGAAAACAAAAATAAAATTCAAATTGCGATGAGTTTTCGCGAAACAAACATGCCGATATAATGGCAGGCGAATTTCTAGCCAGTCGCATTTCTCCATACATTCGAAGATTTTAATTTTCCAATTTGAATATTAAATTAGGGCAAAAATATAAAAACAAACTGTGTAGAGTGAATGCGAATAAATAAATGAATAAATAAGCATACACTTCGGAGAGCAAATGAGAAATATAGAAAAATAACAAACTTTTTCGCATGAATATTTTAATATTTTGCCATGTTAAAGCCGCCGCTTGATTGCGCTTTGCGTACGCATTACGTAATTATCATAAATTTTGAAATTCAAATATTGAATAACACGATCAAGAATTTGCGTCGCGCAAAAATTTCTAGCATGTTAAATCACAATTGTGTGTGTATGTGTTTTAGTTCTTTTTTGGTAAAACTGCACAGACTATTTTCTATTCGGCGGCGGTAATCGATTCGGCGCTTATTTAATATTTGCAGTGCAAAATTTTAATAATATATTTGTTTTTCAAATATAATGGTTTGGGAAACGACTCAATCATTAATTATTTAAGCAAGTTGATTATTTTCGCTCGCAAACTGTTTGTACAAGGCTGCTGGTACAGGCGTACACATACTCGCACATGTGTTGCTGCCGTATTTACATTGTTAATTTATCAAAATTTATTCTTCATACCATATTATAGCTTATTTTCGAGAAAATTATAAATTCATAAATTGATCCTAGCTAAGTAATTAAGCGCGCTGTTAAAAAATGCTTATTGACGTTATGCATGTCTGTCCGTCGTGTCTACGTATATGTCATGTTATATAAATTCAACACACGTATAGAATATATATACACTGTATAACATATAGTATATATACATTACAGAATATATTCTATAATATTCTATATTATATATACTGCACTAAAATCTAAACATATATATTTAATAAAATAAAATATACACTATGTATATACAGTGTATAATATATAAAACTGTACAAAATATATATTATGTACATTTTTATATATATGTGGTATATATAATAAACATTATGTATATACAGTATATATTGCGTAAATTCTACACATTGTCTATATACAGAATAAGCTTAAAAAAATTGATTCTAACATGTTGATTTTTGAATCGTTCGATTGTCCAGGTGTGCCATTCCCGCCGTCGCACAAGCTGACGATGGCCGAGGTGTTCGAGGCGAAGACGAACAAGCCGCGCACCGAGATCCTCAAACAGCACTTCATACTCGAGGGCCGGATCGAGGAGAACGTCGCGCTCCGGATCATCAACGAGGGCGCGGCTCTACTCCGCTCCGAGAAGACGATGATCGACATCGAGGCGCCCGTCACAGGTATGTCCGCACTACCCGTCCCACCCATCTGTCCGCGCGTATGTCGATCGGGAAGTACTACTCGTGCCGGTGCAGTCGTGTCGGGTACTACCCGTGCGATGCATGCGTGTGTGCACTACCCCCGACATGTCGAACATGTTGTCGATGTTCGCGCACATACCGTACCGGTTATAGAAACGCACGAATTCAACAAGTTTAATTTGCGTTTACGCTCTTTTTTTCTTCTTGTTGCTACAAGCGAATGGAAAATTACTGTATTGATTTTTTAGCAAGCTTATTTTTTAGCTAGCAGAAAATCGCGCGGAGTGCGCTGTGTGTTTGCTCTAATGCACTAATTTATATTCAATTATTATTTGATGAGCTTTTCGCTCCCTCTCTCTCTCTCTCTCTCTCTCTCTCTCTCTCTCTCTCTCTCTCTCTCCCATCCCTCTCTTTCGAGCTAAATTGACATTCCTCTTTTGCCTTCTTTTGCAGCAAGCTTAATTGAAAATATGTTCCTTAATCTCCGCGCGCACACACACTGCGAATCAGACTTTTAATTAAAAATATATTTCAATTCGTTTCTCGAGTTTTATGTGTTTTTTTAAAAATTTAATTTAAATACGTTTTTGGCATGAATTAAGCGAGCTAAAATTTCTAGTTATTTATATTTTTGCTACTAATTTAATGTAGATTAATTAAATTCTGAATGTTACTTTGAGATAAATATGATTATTATATTGTAATTTATTTATTTATTATAATATTAAATAAATGAGAATTATGCATGCAAATTATGCCAGGCAAAATCAGAATGCTATCATGAAAATGCAATAACACCTACTATTTTATTTTATTTTATACGTGTTTGTATTTTAAAACTCCTAACTTGCCATTGTGGTAATGCTCAAGGTGGAAAATTACTTTTTGCAAACTATGCAGTATTATAGCAACAGAACAAATATTGATTTAAGTCTTAGGCAATCTATTTTGTTTAGCATGCTTCTTTTTTAGGTTATTTTGTTTCACTATAAGTTTGGCAAAGTGAAAAATTGATCTTGGTTGTAATTATCACATAAAATCTATCAATTAGCACAAATTTGCAAGACGTTTAAAACATTAGCAAATAAGAACATTCAAGAAAATAAGCTTGCTAATATGTCAATATCTTAATTGTCTCGGGAAATTTATTACCAAAAAAAATTAAAAACAAAATATTCTGTGCAATAATTCGTTAATTAATATATAAGAAAAATGTATGCTAGTTTATTAATTTGTGCGAACAAAAAATATATTAATAAATAAGCATGGTATGATAAATCGGTATAATTACAATTAGCATCCCCATTTATAACTAAGAAATATTCTGGTTTAATTGATTTTTATATACTTAATTAATTTATTTTCTAATTTAAACTTGCCTATTTTCACTTACAGTGTGCGGTGATATACACGGCCAGTTCTACGATTTAATGAAATTGTTCGAGGTGGGCGGGCCACCCGCCTCGACCAAATATTTATTTCTGGGTGATTATGTTGATAGAGGATATTTCAGTATTGAGGTTGGTACCTTTTTCTACAATTAACATGCGCAAATTTAATATCTAATACATAAATAATTTAATAAATAAATAAATATATGTATATATACTTAAAATATAATAACAGAATTACTCTAGATAATAATTGATAAAAAAGCGTTTTCTAATTGATTTATTTTACTCGATTTTTTCATCGCTAAATATCATCACGCTCATCGCGTTCAATCACGACCCGGGCATTTTCAACATGATACAATGCAGTGTGTATTGTATTTATGGTCATTAAAACTATGCTTTCCCACGACTTTATTTCTATTGAGAGGTAATCACGAGTGCCGACATCTCACTGAATATTTCACCTTCAAAACCGAATGTAAGTGGCATGCACTTATTTCTACATACTCATTTTATAGTGCGAATTGATCCTGTAGAAATTTCTCGAAACAAATCTGGTGCATTTCGATAATTTATCCTTACTTATATTATATTAAGCTTAATTAGCTGTATATTAAAACATTCGTAATAATCTAAAATATAATCTAAAATAATATATTATTCTACAGAATATTGTTTCATATTAGAATAATCGATAATGTAACAAGTTGAAGCGCGCCAATAATAGCTTTATTCTTTGCATAATTTTTTTTGATTGCTAAAATAAAAATCTATGTTTGCATTACTGTGCACACAGCGCCCCGGGGGCATTTTATATTAACACGCGCCCAGGGAGTCATAGCTCTGCTCCGGGCTTTTTTTGACAGCTATATCACCCTGTACATATTTGTCGGGCGAACATTTTACCAAGCATAAAAACATTTGTTTTCTGGTTGAAAAAATCCAATTTTCAAAAACAAAATTGCTTATTAAATTCTTCCAGCCCAGTGCCCCGCTTTAATAAATGGCAAAATTTATTATTTTCGAAATTTATGCTAGGCACAAAATAGGCTATATTGCAGTGGCACAGTTGTACCATGTACATAAGCGAAATGTCAAATTTCGTATTGTTTACGATTAGTTATTTATTTATTTCTTATTTTTTCTGTGCTATGATGTTATTACAGCTAATAATTTCCGCCAATTTTCTAACCCAATAACGAGCGCGGGAGAAAAAGTATCTGGCTATTATTAATCGGTTCGAATTACCGCGCGGCCAGTACTGTACATTACACAGTATATGCGAAAATTGTATGCCGTATAAATTGAAATATATTGCATATATTTCTCGGGCATTAATTCGATTAATGCGATATCGCGATCGATAAATGCGAATAATTAATCGTGGTCATGCTCAAATTTGTCGCGAGGTTTAATAATAAACATGCTGAATGCGTACTTTTCAATGTAACTAAATAGAGAGAAAACTGAGTTATTGTATCGCGAAATGAATTCGTATATATATTTATGCTGTATATTATATATATTTTATCACTCAATAACCTATTTGATGATAATGTCAATATTGATTGACTATTTAGTTTTGGCTCACGAGAGAGCAAAGGGAGAGGGAGGGAGGGAGAGAGAGAGAGAGAGAGAGAGAGAGAGAGAGAGAGAGAGAATGGGAGGGAGAGAAAGAGAGAAGCGATAAAGAGTAATAGGAGTGAAAAGTGAGAAAGGAGAAAGGTCATTTTTATTCTTAGTTTGATTATACAGTATGTTTTTCGCCAACACTAATATCTTGACTATTTATGACAACATTTATTGTGTCATAAATTTTGACTTATATTTCGCTCATATATTCTGTTTTATAATCGATTCCGTTTTCAATGCAATAATTTCTTCGTATTTTTTTCTTTATTTATTAATGACTTCAATATTTATACATAATAATTTGTTCGTGTATGTGCATTGTACGATGTTTGTTTTAGAGCGCTTGATAAGTTACGATTGATAACCAGTGCCAGACACAACATAAGACCAGGCTAATCTAGGCAATTTGTAATTGCGTACGGTACCGTTTTTCGCCTTTTTCGCGATATTAGATTTTATACAGTATGAAATAGCGCCATGGCAACAAATAAGTTATACATTATTAAGACTAATTGTTGGCATTAATGTTTTTGCTAAAATATATATATCGCTTTTGCCCATATAATACTACACAGTAGATTTCTGCCGTATGGTAATTAAATATGCTTAATCAATGTTTTTCTATAGCGAAAAAATTATACTAATTGCATTTGAAAATTTTACCACTAACTATTTTATGGAGAGCGAGCGAACTGTTTTGTTTCGCATATTTTAAAAAATTACTAGCATGAACATTCGTAACATTACGCGGAATTTATATGAGTTTTTATTGTTTTTGTACAGTCTACTAAAACTTATGCAAATCGCTTATCGATAATAGATTGTAAAAATATTTCTGCGTATAAAAAATAGCGAGCTAAATAAAATAAACTAAATAAATGGTGTTGCAATTGCACATTGCTATTTTTTGCGCGCGATTTGCTCGCCGCTTTTTTCCTCGTCATCAATCAAATTTCTACTGTGCACTTGTTTTTTCTATTCTTGAATGCCATTTTATACCTGTATTTATATATTTGATTTTTTAACGAAAAACGTCTTTAAGAATAAAAACGCTTTTATTTTCCTCATTCGCTTTAAATAGAGCTGTGTGAAATAATATTATACAGTACAAAGAATTTGACGCATTTTCCTTCTCTACTATACATTGCAAGTGGAAACTCATAAAATCTTTATATGAAAACTACTTTCCAAGTCTTTTATCCAGTATATTTTTAACAAAAAAAATAATAAACTGCATTTACGAATAGGCTTATGTAATAGAAAAAAAGTAGAATGCTTTTTTATTCTATCCGATTTTGTCAATAGAATAAACAGTTATTTTTTTGGCGTATAATTAAACTTCTTTTCTTCACTTACACACACGCTCTTCCATTCTCTCTCTCTCTCTCTCTCTCTCTCTCTCTCTCTCTCTCTCTCTCTCTCTCTCT
>JAQIXC010001281.1:0-15702 GCA_034697605.1 Metabelba pulverosa
AAACGTGAATTCGGGCAAACGTGATTCGGGCAATCGTCATAGACCCATATTTTAATACTTATGTTTTCAAGCACTTCTATTATTTGAGTATTACAGTATTTTATAGAAATTAAACTTTAATCATAAAAGCATACAGGTACTGTAAAGCATTTCGATTTTAAATATTATTATTTTAAATTATCTTTTATATTCAAACCTCTCTATTTAAAGATTATAAATAAGATATTAATTCAAAAACACTTAATAGTAGCAATAAATCTAAATTTTATGTTGATTTTAAATACCGTTATATATTTTTTAAATACAATTGAATAAATACTCAATTGGTTTACATATTATTAAAAATTTACCATAATATTTTAAACCAAATGTTTTATTTAAACTAATTAATTATATAGCATATTTACCTGTCATAATTTACGAAAAATAATTAATACAAATTTAATAGTTTAATTTGAATTTAAATATGACTTGACAAATATTATTATACTGCACAACATAAATATACATTAAATGATTTTTAAAAATACGATTGCTATTTATACAATTTGCATAGAAATAAAAACAGGGAAAATATAGCAGTAGCATAAGAAAATTATGATTGTACAATACAGAGTATAATATGATAATAATTTCAATGCTTAGATAACAGTAATAATTTATTTACCTAATAAATAAATAGAATATTTCATAATAAAATTTGAAATAATTTGAAATTGTAATATCAATAAAAATAATTGTTAAAAATGTAAAAGCAACAATTAAATGTTTATTTAATTATTCATTAAAATAACAGTTTTGGTTAAACTATGCATAATTTATTAATTTAATTTTAGCATTAAATGCGTTAACGGTTTATGATTTGTATTTTATTGCAACTCATATATGTAGATTGATTCTAATTAAATTACATTTATATTTAATAATCAGGATAATTTTATGTTTAAATTTACACACTTTGCAGAAGTTATCTTTATTGCTTAAACTATTTAACTATTAACTATTTAAATATTTTAAATATTTTTGAAAATGAGATATATTTCTTAATTTAAAATTATATCTATGTACATTTTAGCAAGTATAAATTAAAGCGCTTGAACTGTAACAGCTAATAATATAATTTACACGTTTTACTGAACGAACACAAAACAATCAGAAATTTAAATAAAATAAAAAATTGATAAAAAGTTTTATTAGATTCAAACAATAAAGCAAACTATAAATTGTTATCTTATCTATTGGCTCTTTTATTTAAATAAACTACACGTGTTAACTACTTGTATAGCTTATAGTAGCTTTTAGTTGTTGACTGTGTTAATTTATTTGGCTAAGTTAGATTTATAAACTTCAGTGTTGTAAATTTATTTCTTAGTGCAAATTTCACTGAAAGATTGAAACTTGCATTTTTAGTATGAAATAAATTTTAAAAATAAATTAATACTAAAATATATTTAATGTATTATATTATATACAGTGTTTGATTAATGTTCATATTTGCAGTCAATTTTCATATTTGTTATTTTCTCTTATTCTATATAATTCATATTATTCTGCGCAAACTACTTAAACTTAACTAGTTTTATTTTTAATTAAAAATACAATGTAATATAAAATGCAGGTTTAAAATATTATACCTGATATATTATTATTATTTTTAGTATTTAATCAAATAATTTTGCAAATTTTACTTGACACTAAATGTTTACGTTATTTGTTGCATATTATACTTATTAGCCGATTGCGTCAATGTTTACAAAAATATTTTCGATTCAAAAACATTTCAAAAATCGAATTTATTTTATAAATATTTTTAAATTTTTGTTTTAAAATGTGTTCAAAAAGCAGTAAAAGTGATATCTCTATCGAAATAAGCGATATATTCGATGAACTCGTTTCGGAAAACTCGCGGCTTTTGAATGAGTTATCGGTTTTCGCCAAATGTTTGACAGTTTTGGAGAAATTCAATGAAAAACTGAATAAAATTTACGTCAAATTTGAGACGAATTTCGATTCGGAAGACAAACGAGAAATCAATGACTTATTCATTGAATACAAGAATTGCATTCAATTCGAGACTCATATCAAAAGTGAGACAAAAATTGCGGAAAAATCGCATCAAAAGAGCGAAACATTGAATGAAAGCGAAAGTCAGACCAGAGTTGAGCCGAAAGTGAGAAGAAGTGGTCGAACGGAACGGAAGTGCTATAGAGTCGAGCGAAGAGTCACTACAAACGGTCCAAAACCGGTGCCGAAGCCGAAACCCGCCGATCGGGTAATACCGGACGCGAACGCCGAACCGAATTCACTGCTACTGTTGCGGCGAAACAACTACGACGAGAGCGCACAGGCGTACAGGTGTCCGAACCCGCACTGCGACAAACTCTTCCCCGATCGGCACCGGTTGGCCAAACACTTCTACGCCGCTCACGGCCGGGAAGAGCGCCGACACCCGTGCGAACACCCGAACTGCGGAAAGCTATTCCGAACGCCATATGCCGTACGAGTGCACTCGCAGACGCACTCAGATCTCAGGCCATACGAGTGCACACACCGGGGCTGTTCGCACCGGTTCCGCACCGAACACCAGATGCTCAATCATCTCGACACGCATTCCGAGCACCGGCTGTACAAATGCGGCGAATGCGAGAAGACCTACAAAAACAAGTATCAACTCAATCATCACGCGGTTGGGCACCGGCCGGAGTCGGCCCGTCGGTGCCGTATCCCCGGCTGCTATCAACTGTTCAAAACCACGTATGCGCTGCAACGGCATAAGATAGCGGCGCATAATAAGCAGTACGCGCTCTACCGGTGCGATTGGCCCGGCTGTGAGTGGGAGTCGATGCGCAGCGATCTGTTCAAAATGCACCAGCGGCTGCACACCGGCGAACGGCCGTATGTGTGCGCGTGGCCCGAGTGCGGGCGCCGGTTCCGCACGGCGTCGATGCACCGAACGCACCAACTCATACATAAGGACCTGCGACCGCATCCGTGCCAATGGCCCGGCTGTGAGTACAGCGCCCGTACGGCCAGTAATCTCAAGCTTCATATGAGAGTACACCAGAAGTGACGCGAATTTTTCCAATCAATTGTTTGACTTTTATGTGAATTTTGTAGAGAAAAATAAATAAGTTGTTATTAAACTGCGCTTAAATTGATTGAACATGATTAAATTACGTTCTAAGCACAGGTGAAGCCAACCGGGTAAGGTGGCCGAGCGGTCTAAGGCGCTGGTTTAAGGCACCAGTCTCTTCGGAGGCGTGGGTTCGAATCCCACCCTTATCACAATTTTTGCATGTTTATATTTATTCTTTTAGGTTGCCACTCAATTAGGTTTATTTTTTAATTAAACAAGACACATTTTAAAAATATTAATATCAGTTTCTAATTAAAACTTTTAATTTATATATTTCTAGTTTTAAAAACGATTTTTTACTTCGAAACGTATGTTTACGTAGTTTATGAACGCAAAACAGATTTGTTTATTTTTATTGAGCGAAAAGTGTTTGTTTTTTGCAAATTGTAAATTACAATGTTCGAATTTATATGCATTTAATTCAAGTGTTTTTGTAATCAATTAAATTTAGTTATACTGTAATTAGCAATAAAATGAGTGAATTTATGGTTAATTAAATGCAATTATAATCTAAACAATGAGTGAACCGAACGACGAGTGCATTATTGCCGGCAATGAAGACGATATCGAGCCGAGTGTCGACAAAACAGGTGACCGAATGTGTTGCTATCATTAATTTAATTATTCTTGATTAAATTAAATAATTAATTAAAATAATACATACTAGTAAATATATTTTACTCATATCTATCGGTGCAGAGCGTTCGACACCTACTCCGGTGCCAATAGGCGATGCAAACTCTATGCCGAGTAATGAATAAAAGTTTTAGATTTAGTTATTCAGCGAATGATTTATTTTTAATTTTAGTTTTTTGTTTAGTTTTTGTTTAGTTTTTGTTTAGTTTTTGTTTTGTTTTTGTTGAACATTTGATTGTCTTTTTAATACTTGAGGCCAAACGTCGACTCCGGAGCGCCCGATCCGCCAGCTAGTGGTGGACCGGAACGGGCGGATCAAATGCTATAAATGCGAACAAATGTTCGACGGGTTTCCCAAATTGATGGCACATTTGAAAGACATTCACGAAATCGCCGGTATTTTTGTGTTATATTAATGCAAAACAAATCTATTCTTCAAATAAATCTTTACTTTAATCTGTAGTCAAGAGGACATCCGTACGACTACCGGCGCCGTCCGGCGCTTCGGACTCTAGTTTAAGTAATTGTTTTGTTTTTGGTTTTATTTATTCCTTTAAATAATTAGTTATTAAATTTTTTTTGTTAACAAAATTACGTTTTTAGCGGTAGCGCCGATTGCGAGCACCGATAGCATCGCGAGTGAGCCGTCGCCGCAAACGAAGTCGTCGTCGAATCGGAATATCAAATGCTTTAAATGCAAAGAAGTTTTCGATAAGTTCTCGCAATTGACCGAACATTTAGCCGAAGTTCACGACATTTCTGGTATCGAAATAAACATTAAAACAATATTTTAATTTATAGACTAAACTATAATTTTAAAAATTGCTTTTTATAGGAAAGAGTACAACACAAACACCCAATCCGTCCATTAAACCCAAATCAAAGCCATGTAATTGAGTGGAAAATTGATTGAATTCTTTATTTCAATTAAAAAACAATTTATTTTATGTTTAATTAAAATACAATTAATTTTAGTATTATTTTCGAAATCATTGACTCCGAGAAATGTGGCCAAAACTATAGTTACGGTTTCGGCGATAGTTACGCCAAGTGCTGGTATTTAACTGCTCTATAATTGAAAATATTCGGTATATTTTAAAATGTAATTTGAAATCATTTTTGAACAGATACTTTAGAACAAACACCGGTTACGGCGACCGATGACACCGACCCGAGTCCGGCGCCGACGACCACTGCGAGCAAATCAAATGAGAAGAAAGCGATTCAATCGAATATCAAGTGCTTTAAATGCAAACAAGTGTTCGATAGTCTGTCCGAACTGAGCGAACACTTGCATGAAGTGCACCAAATCGGCAAAACTTCTGGTATTTCGATATTTCATTCGAATATATATTTTTTGATTGAACTAAAAGCACATTTTGTTTGTAGATAAGAGCACTCCATCGCAAATGCCGGCGCCGTTAGTCATACCCAATAATCCAATCAATAATCTACGGCTAATCAGTCGAATGGATGAGAATTCGGCTCAAAATCCGGTCAATGTTTTGCGGAATAAATGTGAGACAAGTCTTGAGTTATAAAAACTTTTTTAACTAAAATAAAAATAATTGTATTTTTGAACCGAAAGTCCGATCGACGCGGAGAGTACCGAACACTAAGTGCCATATATGCGGCAAAAACTTCTTCGGCTCAGCGCTGGAGCTATTGCGGCACAAGGAGCTCAAACATCTGGACGTATTGGCAAAATACGAGTGCAGTGGGAATGGCTGCGCGTTCAAGACGACTGGCGCCGGCAGCTGGACAAAGCATCGGCTGGCGCACGAGCGGCGCGCGGAGCTCGTCGTCAATCGACGGCACCGGTACTCGACCCGAGCGCTGAACCGGGTTTGGGCGACGGTGTCGGCGGCCGCCGATTCGGTGCAACGTTTCGAATTCGACGGCAATTTACGCGAATTGTCGGACTTTCGCGACGGTTTGGATTCGCTGCGGCAGTCGATCAGTCAATTGAATTGCGGTTTAGAGGAAATCGAATTTTTCAATGACTTGTCGGCCGACGCGGCGCCGGCAGCGGACAGTGATGTCGAGTTGACTGGTAATGAAGAGTCGGGTGGCGTCGATGAGAT
Organism: Metabelba pulverosa; assembly: GCA_034697605.1. Lineage (NCBI taxonomy): Eukaryota > Metazoa > Arthropoda > Arachnida > Sarcoptiformes > Damaeidae > Metabelba > Metabelba pulverosa. Next base: position 5,857 of record JAQIXC010001281.1, read on the forward strand.
TGAATTGAGTTCGGGATCCGATGCCGACTCCGATAGCGAGACGAGTAAAAAGCGAATTAAAGTCGAAGCGAATCGAAATGAGTTGAATGGAAAGTCGACGGATTACCGGTGCGATTGGCCGGGATGTGGCCGCACGTACAGTCGGACGAGTGCGTTGCGCATACATCGACAGAGTCATCACCGAAAGACGTTTCGGTGTTTACGGAACGGCTGCGACGCCGCCTATACGGAGGACAGATATCTGCGAATACACGAGAATACTCATGAGTACGTCTACCGGTGCACACACGACGACTGCGAGCACAGGGCGCGCAACGACAAGGATCTGAGAGCACATTTACGCCGACACGAGTTGGAGACGCCGTTCCCGTGCGATGCGAGCGGCTGCCGAAAGCGGTGCCGAACGATCGATGAGCTGCGGCAGCACCGGCTCGTCAAACACCCGAACGACTACCCGGACGTCGAATGGCTCGCGTGCGACGAGCCCGGCTGCACCTACCGGAGCAAAGTTGAGTACAACTTCAAGCAGCACCGGCGCAGCCATACCTTTTCACTCACGTGCAGTCAGTGCGGCCAGAAGTTTGTGAATCGGACAGACCTGCGCGCGCATCAGGTCGAGCACTCGACGGCGCGGCAGCACTCGTGCGCCAAATGCGGAAACGCCTACTTGACGCAGAAGACGTTGGCCGAGCACATGGAGCGCAAGCACAGCGGCAAAGTATTGCACTGCACGGTGAACGGCTGTCCGAAACGGTATGCCTTACGGCGCGACCTACACCGGCATATACGCGAACGCCACGAGAAGGGCCCCGTCGAGTGCGAGTGGGAGTCATGTGCGCAGACGTTCCTCACGCAGGCGGCGATGTCGGACCACATGAACGCGCATACCGGCGCGCGGCCGTACATCTGCGAACACTCCGGCTGCGGGAAGACGTTTCACGCGCGAAAGAATCTCGTCATACATCAGCTGCGGCACAAGCAGGTCCGGGAGCACTCGGGACCGAAGGGTCATACTTGTGCGGAATGCGGTAAAGCGTTCTACGAGAAGGTGCGGCTCCAGTGCCACGTCAAGCGTTATCATACGGCGCGTGAGTTCGTGTGCGACTTCGACGACTGCGCGAAGGCGTTTGCGTATCGGCGCGAACTGTTGCGCCATAAGACTCTTGTGCACGACAAGTACAAGCCCTATGTGTGCGAGTGGACGGGTTGTGGACAGCGCTTCGGCTCGAAAGTCTACCTGACCGACCACATGAATCGGCATACGGGTGCGCGCCCGTTCCTGTGCCCGGAACCCTCGTGCGGCAAGAGCTTTAAGACCCGGTGCGACCTACACACGCACAAACAGCAGCACAAGGAGCCCCAGTTCGCCTGCAATTGGCCCGATTGCGACTTCCGCGCCATCACTAATACTCGACTCAAATCGCATATCAAAGACAAACACAAATCGGTAGCGAATGTTGGCGTCGATATCGTTGGCCGAAAGTCGGCCGTCGGTGCGCCGAACGATAGTATTGGTCGCCGTCGCGAGTGAAGCGGCGAAACAGATCTCAATTTTGGACGCGATTTGAAACCTGTTTTCGAAAACATGTTTATTCGGGTTTAGCGCCGATTATAACGTTTGGTGTCAATCAGTTGGTGTTCGCAGCGCCGAATGTTTTTTAAGAACCTGTCGACTGAACTGCTGGCGCTGAATGGCACCCAATCCAATAATCGAACTAACATTGAGTTTTTGTCAATTTTTGTAATTAATTTTTTTGATTAAATAATTTTATATATTTTTTTTAATAACTGGTTTAGAAATATATATTCGCTTTTTCCCAGAGGTTAAACCAAACCGATTTATGTCGATTTTGCCTTGCTTGTTTACAGGGGAGGGAGGTAGGGAGGAGGAGAGAACAATTATGAAAGGTTTAAAAATAATTACCGGTACTTCTACAGAACTACAGGTTCTAATTTTACACAGAACATTTTTAATAGCAGTTAAAATAATAAATTTGATTAAATTAACATTTGTTTTACGCTTTAATTTTTCGCATTTCTACAGAAAATAAGAATTTGGATTAAAATAAATTTAAAAGCTTTAGTCTATAAATCTAGACTCTATAAATTTAGGTTAGTCAAATTAATTTTATATCAACTTAAAATAAGCTGAAACTTAAAGGGAAAATATTATAAAATACAATCTATCCTCGATTTAGGAGACTGCGATATAAGGGAATTTCGATATAAGAGACAAGATTTCGCTGCACCGACCGCTCCTATGGGGGCTATAATGTTAAAGCGTCTCGATATAAGGGAATTTTTAATAAGGGAATCCTCGATATAAGAGACAACTTTTAGTCGCACGCATAGCTTAAACTGTACCTCGAAATAAGAGAAAAGTTTGATTTTTTCTTTAAACTGTACAATATTTTCAAACTTAATATTTAATTTATACTGTATATGAAATTTCTTGTTTTACATAGGATATTTTCGCATTATTTTTACATTCAATCAAAACACTCGTCGTTAGTTGCGTTTACAGCTTTTAATTAAAACGCGGCATTGATTGTCGCATTTTATTCAAAATTATATACAAATCGAAACAATCGAATTGAGAGATCGCGCGTCGCATTCGCCGCCGATCTTCGGCGCTGTTTCTAATCAAAATAATTGAAGGAAAGTGTCTCAATAGTCAAGAAATATGATTTTATTAAAACTTAAATACAAAATCATTAAACAAATCGAAAATAAAACGACTTTGTCTTAAATTTTCGAATAATTTAAGAGCGAAGGCATTACAATGAAAAATATCTATGCATTATATGAGAATATGATGACATTTATTAATAAAATGTAATTTTTAATATTTTAAATTAGCTAATTTTTAAAATATGTTAATGAATTTAATTAAAATCTATATGGTTTAGACGTTCTAAGCTCTAAGTTGGGGTATTTTTAAAGTATAATTCTCCTTTTTGTTGTACTTTATGTAAGACCCATTTTTCGATATAAGGGAATTTCGATATAAGAGAATAATTTTCGCTGCACCAATGATTCTCTTAAATCGAGGATAGATTGTACTAGACAGAAGCAATTTCAATGACAACATTTTGTATTGCATTTAGACTGCAAGAATGCTGTAACTTTCAAGTTTGTAATGAACATGATATCAACTGACGCATTTGAATATATTAATATATTAAAACATGATTAATTTTTATGTTAGAAATTTAGTTAGCAGTTTATAATCAATATTGTATGTTAGTTTTATATTAAGCTTTAACGTTGTACAGGCTATTAAAACCAGTTTTAACAAGAACTATTTTTGTTACAGCATATAAATAGGGTTTATTTGCAGATATAGAAAAAAGTAGTTTGTAACATTAAAAAATATATGAACTTGGTTTTCTTTATAAGCCTAGTAAATAAAATGTAATATTATTCTTTTAACAAGATAGTTTGTTTTTACATTTTAATAGCAACTAAATAGAAATATATTTTTTTAAACAGTATAATATTTAATTTTTAAAATGTCAAAAATTTTAAATAATTTGATGAGATTTCAAGAGTTAATCGGAAAAAAATTTCGAAAACAAAGTAAAACTGCGAAGACTTTTAGCAATACTAATGTCGGGAATTGAGGAGAAGTGTCCGAAACTCGCGAATTGGAAAACGGGTCGAAAGTCGCGAAGACTTACAGTTCGGACGCATTCGACAGATTCGGTGACGACTTATGCGAAGTATTGTTGAGTTATCTCTCATTCGACGACTCGTTTCGCTTCGAATGTGTGGCCAAACAGTGGCGCCGATGCGTCCACTCGAACACCCGGCGTCTGTATATGGACTCAGTTTTATCGCCGTCAACATATGTCTACCCTGCTCATTTGGACATATTCAAGGCAATATTTCGAAAATGCGAAAATATCTGTGTAATTGATGTCTCGGAATATCCGAAAGTGTTTTATAAAAAAGTTTTAGATATGTATAAAGTATTTGACTTAATTTACAAATACTGTCGAAATTCTACGGAATTTTGTTGTAATTTTGAACATTTAAACCAAGAAGAGTATGATAAAATTTTGAATACGTTTGGCAGTAATTTTAAAACAGTGACAATTAATTCAAACAATGTAATCGAAATTGTGGTAAAGTTTTGCCCGAATTTGGTTGAATTGAATGCAAAGAATACGGATTTTGCCCTCATTTTCAATGCAGAAAATATTGGATTTTTGAAGAAATTACGAAAAATTTATACGAATTGTTGCGCTAAAGACAAACATAATTTTGAATTATTTGTTAATTACTATAAAAACAAATTTAAAATTATTTCAATCGAAACGAGTGATGCGATGGATATACTAATGAATGGTTTGAAACAAATGACACAATTAATTGAAATATCAATTGAAGACCAAAGCGCTGATGAGATAAACATTAAACTATTGGCGCAAATCGGTTTGAATTGCAAACAATTACAACGATTTTCAATAAATCATCAAGCTACTATGTCTGGCAAAAACATTTCGGGAATAATCGAAACAATTAACAATAACTTTCAACAAATACAACGTTTAAAACTTGACATAAAAGTGTCTGATAATTCAACATACAAAATATTAAGTCAATCTTTTTGTAAATTAAAACAGTTAACGCATTTAACCATGGTCTTTAATTCATGCAAAGATTCAACACTTGATGATCGGTTTTTCACCAATATCGATATTAATTTATCAAGATTAAGATATTTGTGTTTATTGAACGTTGATGTTAGCAATTCGGCAATAATTGCGTTAACAAAGTTAGAAAAACTCAATGCTTTTGCACTAATTTCGAAAAATGTACAACAATTTAGTAATTTATCTGTACAATATTTAAAAGATAGCGGTGTAAAATGTTATATAAGTAATAAAGGCTTGTATTATAATAAATAAAATAAAATTTGCATATTATTTTATATTTAGGTAAATTCAAATTAACCATAATAAGTTTGCATTAATTAAATAAATATTTATAATTTACTCAGTTTTACATAATAAAATACTTTTACAAAATTTAAATTTAATTGAATTTAAAATATAAAATTGTAAATGTTTTGTTTGATTATTAGCACTGTACAATTTATTTTTATTTTGGTATTGTTATCAAACTTACTGTGTAATATTTTGAAATGATATAAAATTATGTTTAATAACTTTAATATATTAATAACTATTTAATTAATAATTAATATTAATTAATATATATTTAATAACTTTAATAAATTTACTTTTAAAATCCTTAATAAACTCTAGGTTACTAAATTCAAAACAGATTTTTATTAAATATTGATATTTAATATGTTAATAACATGTATTAATAATGTGTAGAGAAGTTACATGAGGGGATTTTAACTTTTAGCTCACATGTTTAGGCATCAGTTCTACTTTTTTGAGGGAACATTTTTCCCCACCAGCCATATTGAATTTTATTATAGTAGTGTTGAAGCAAATCTAACAAAGTCGAATATGATAAATTAAAATATAATATAATAGAATATGTAATTGTACATTATTATATTTAAATATTTCACTGTTTTATATTCGATTTATCAAATTTGACTATACCAGATTCGTATTTATCAGATTTTACCAGATTTGATATTGTTAGATTCGGTTTAACAATTGCTATAATAATAATTCAATATGGCTGGCGAGGAAAAATGTTCCCTTAAAAAGGTAAAGCTGATGCCTAAACATGCGAGCAAAAAGTTAAAATCCCCTCATGTAACTTCTCTAATAATGTGTTATAACAGTTTTTATTTTTACATAAATTAAATGATCTATTAAAAAATTACACATTAGCAATATTAAATTAACATTATAAAACACATTTTTAATTCTATATTATAATTCTTTGTTTATAATAAGAAATTATATTAAAAAGTTAGTATAAAAAAGCATTGTATTTCGCAAAAATATCAAAATGTTGAAATATATACGGTCATGGAAATTCCTTTGAAATGATGTAGTAATTTTTAATTATAAATAGAATTAATCAGTTTTAATTTTTGTATAAAGTGCATTTAGTCATTTTAATGTTTTGTGAATACAAAAAGTTAGTATTTGCACAAAATTAAACAAGCTATTGGCCATTTTATCAATTATACCTGTGCTAAAAGTGGAACTTCGTTTGAAATGATCCTGCTAAATTAATTATTTCGGTTAAATTAAACTGATTTAAGCATCAAAAAAATTTACAGTATTAATATTATGTACTTAAAAATATTTTTTAAAACAAATTGTTTGTATATTTTTACTACGTAATATTTTACTTATAGTATTTTAGATTTTTTAATCATACAATGATTATGGAAATTCAAAACGCAACATATCAAGCATTTGCTCCGGAACTAAAATAACATTTTTGGTGCCGAATGCTTAATAATAATAATCTTTAAAAAGTAAATTTTCAGAATTTTGATATTTTTATTCTTTAAGAATTTATAACAATTTAACAATTTTTATGATATTTGCGTTTAATTATCATGCTATTTTTATTATAGTATTATATATAAAGGGATTTATTATGAATTTATCATCAATAATACTAATGTATCTCTCATTTCTAAAATAAATAGCATATCAAAATTCTGAAAATTTACTTTTTAAAGATTATCAATATAAAGCATTCGGCACCAAAAACGTTACTTTATCTTCAGTAGGTCAAAGGTCAGAAGCTTCTGAAGTTTTACAGAATTTGCTTTGTTTTATGTATAAAATTGGTCAAAGGTCAAATTTTAAAAATTTTAGAAACACATATCTGATTAATTTGTGTACTCTTTTGAATCACATGTTTAATTTATAATTCTATCTGTTATAGGCGATAGTGACCGTATGCTTAGGTGTTCGGTCACTATCGAAGACAATTAATTAAACAAGTAGATTGAAGGTAAATCAGAATTTTATTTAATTAAAGACACGAATAAAGAAAACAATAGAAATGGTGAAACGTGGTCTGGGCTGACACGGAACGTCCGGTTCCGGTTACTAGTGCTCTCTGTTCGAGCGCTGCCTCTACTGAGGGCTTATGCTCGTCGACTGCTGTGGTCGACGACTGACTCCAGACTAACTGCTAGTAATCCAAATCGTTCTCTTATAGGTGCTAGCAGTTAACATGTTAGTTTTAACCTTGATTTTAGAATATGAGTGTCAGGTAATGCGTGACAGGGGAATGGGTGACTGGGTAACAATGAGTTGAGGTTAACATGAATAGTTTGACTAATTTTAAATAGTTTTAGCCTTTACTCGCGGGCGTTAATCATTGCCTATAACATCACACCGCGGCAAGGCTAATTCTGTCATGAAACAATTTGTAAAATTGAAAATGATAGACATTAAGACGAGAAAATAAATAGAAAATTGCACAAAATTAGGGGAAATAATTACATACAAAATTTTCAAACAAATTAACATGAAATAAGTGTAAAAATGACACAAATCGATATGAATTAAGCGAACAACAGTTTGTCCACTCTTTCGATTAAGCTTTCGATCGCTTAAGTCGAGTCGAGGTTGAAGTCCGAGTGTAGGCATATGTGTTGTTGTATCGTGTCGGCGCTTCTTGCGGGTATCGCATTCTTCGACGTCTTTTACGTGATTGGCGGCGATAATCGCGATGTGGTCGACGTGTCTGGTCGTACATCTGCCGAAAATCGATCACTGGTCGACGTCGGTTTGGCTTACCCGACGCACCAAAAATGTGTATCGAATGTGTATTGGACTCTATGCGCGAAAAGCGCGGAATGTGGACTCGGGATCGCGTTCGAATAGAGGAGAGCGTGACCAGAGAGAGTATCGGGTGAGTATTGGGGCGAATAGGCTGGTCATCGGCGATCGACTCCAATTCCAAGCCATTAACGGCGTTTGTGAGTGCGAAAGCATTTGCTTTGAGCGGCTTCGGGCTGTCGAACGAGTAGAGATCGGAATCGGGTTCGGGAATAGAGGTCGGCGTCGAAGTGATTGAATCGGTGACAAATTGTTCGGACACTTTGACGGCCATTTCGATGGTGGACGCAGTTGGGGTAGTGGTAACGGGCGAATCGGTTGGTCGAAGCGCATCGTCTGCGATGAATTTTACCGCAATATCGGGAAACGCCGTCGGCGTCGATGTGAGGACTTTGGCGATGGGAACAGCAGATGGTGTGATCGGAGTGGGGCTCGTAATGGTGTTCGGGTAGACAGTTGAGTTGACCTCTCGCTTCGGGTTAGACGGCACGGCATCACGGCGTCGAACAGTGGTTTGGGGGCGAGAGAGCCAATTGCTGAGTATAGTGCGGGCGCGTCGTATTGCGGAAGTCTTCTCCGGTGTCTTCTCGGCTTGACTTATGAGCAAGGTTCCGTTCCGTTCGGTGCTGTCGGAAACGGGAATGACATCCGAAACGACGGATGCAATTACAGGTGCGGTTTGCCTCTCCGGTTTGTGTTTCGACTGCATGTCAATGCAATTGCTGTGATGGCTGTCTCGTTGGTCGAGTCCTGAAGCGGAAATCGCATCAATGTGCGGAGTAGCCGGTGCGACGGGTGCAGTTGGAACAGCCGGTGTTTCGCGTATGGGTGCGGCTGCATGTGTGGCTGCGAAGTGTTCGAGACATGCTTTGCGATATTCGACAATCGCGTCGGCAAAACCGTTCAAATCGGGACAGTTTCGGCGAAGGTCCGCGACCTTATGGTTGAAACAAATATCTACGGATGATATCCTCACCGCGTCGGCCATACTCGATGTCGGTAGAAATTCGGGCCGTGAAGGTAACGAACTGTTATTGTTGGGCGCCAGATGTTATAGGCGATAGTGACCGTATGCTTAAGTGTTCGGTCACTATCGAAGAATTAATTAAACAAGTAGATTGAAGGTAAATCAGAACTTTATTTAATTAAAGACACGAATAAAGAAAACAATAGAAATGGTGAAACGTGGTCTGGGCTGACACGGAACGTCCGGTTCCGGTTACTAGTGCTCTCTGTTCGAGCGCTGCCTCTACTGAGGGCTTATGCTCGTCGACTGCTGTGGTCGACGAATGACTCCAGACTAACTGCTAGTAATCCAAATCGTTCTCTTATAGGTGCTAGCAGTTAACATGTTAGTTTTAACCTTGATTTTAGAATATGAGTGTCAGGTAATGCGTGACAGGGGAATGGGTGACTGAGTAACAATGAGTTGAGGTGAACATGAATAGTTTGACTAATTTTAAATAGTTTTAGCCTTTACTCGCGGGCGTTAATCATTGCCTATAACATATCTATAAACATTTTATTAAAACGTTATTTATTGTTAATTTTTAAAATATCAATTTTATTCAAAATCGATTAATACACAAAGTAAAGTTGCAAGATTTTAATTGTTTCAAAACAAACCAGGCCAAAATCGGCTTAGTAGTTCCGGAGCAAATGCTTGATATGTTGCGCTTTGAATTTCCATAATCATTGTATATACCGTATATATATATATATTTAATACAATAATGTTTCTATAATTTTGTTATTTTGCAATTGTAGCTTTTAACGTATTATTAAATGCATTAATTAATATGTAAGTAGTAGAGAGTGTGTTGGGGCTGGATTTTTTTATGGGCTGGATTTTTTCCCGCCCATAGACTTACATGTTAAAAAACCGGTTTTGACCAATTTGTGTGACGTATCTCAACCGAGGGGTAATGGGGCTCAACTCGATGTCTAAGAGTGCGAGGCTGTTTTGAACCTTGAACTCAAGATGGCCGACACTCGCTAAGAGTGCGAGGCTGTTTTGAACCTTAAACCCAAGATGGCCGACACTCGCTAAGAGTGTAAGGCTGTTTTGGACTTCGGACTCGACGGCCATTTTGTCCGCCAT
>JAQIXC010001282.1:0-15698 GCA_034697605.1 Metabelba pulverosa
TCGTACAATTTTTGGTTTATTTTACATTAATAACGATTGCATTCTTATTAAAATTTTTCTGAAATGTGCATTTCTGCACATGTTATACTGTACATTGAAAAATTAAAACAATTTTATTTTTAAACCATTAACAAATTACGAAACCACAAATAGTACATTAGTAAAAAAGAATTAAACAGTATAAAAAATACACTTCATGCAAAAACAAGTGTATTTAGTTATAAATAAACTTAACAAGTAAAAAAATAATTACTACAAAACCGACTAAATGTCAAACAAAAAGTTTAATTTATCGCTAAAACACACATAATATCCTGTAATCAAATATCCGCATAAAAAGTGGCAATATACAAATATTCGCGTAGCGTTTGTAAAATTAATTACTTGTTACAAATAGCGAAAAATGTGTTCAATGCGTACATTGTGTAAACATTACGGGTATTAACTTAATATACAGTACAAAATAACGAAAACTATTTGATTTCGAAAAATGAACATGGACAAAATGCTAGTGAACAAAGACGGCGGCGACGGCGACGGCGAGGCCGACCTGCGGAGGCGAATAAAGCCGAAAGAGTTGCGCTTTAAGTTAGTACTGTTGGGCCACTTCGGCGTCGGCAAGACGTCGCTCATGCGCCAGCATTTCGACCGCGTCTTCACCGACGACCCGAAGACCACTGTCGGCGTCGACTTCCGGCAGCGGAAGTTTCACCTCAATAACGCGTCCGTCATTCTCGAGTGCTGGGACACCGCCGGCGAGGAGAAGTACGCCAATATTGTCCAGATCTATTATCGGTGAGCGAGCACGTTTTCGCAATTAACCTTGACTAAATAACATCTTTGCTATATGTCGTTTATTAATTTATAATGTTACAATTAATTAAAGTATTATATTTACTGATACGTACTGTAACTGTAACTGTTACATATACTGTAAAAACACAGATTTATGCATGATAATACTAATATAAAATACTACTGTATTTATTCCACAATGTTTTAGTCGTGAGCTCAATTAAACTTGATAAAATAATTCTTTTTTTTTATTAAGTATATACAATAAATGTAAATATACAGCAAAAAAAATTGTATTAATACTGTAAATAATTACTAATTAATAAGTTTCGCAAACTTTAAGTAGTACTTATTTATTGAATTAAACTTGTTAGCTTTTACATTTATGTTGCAAACTTGTTCTAGTTAATAATGTGCATTGTTTAATTTGTCGACTAGAGGTGCGCAGGCCGTGGTGGCCGTGTACGACATCCGCAAACAAAAGTCGTTCGACAGAGCGCTCGACTACATCGCCGAACTGACCAGTCAGGCGATACCGCCGCTGGTCGTCGCGCTCGTCGGCAATCAACTCGATTTGGCCGCCGATCGCGAAGTGCGCACTGAGACGGCGCGCAAATACGCCGCCGAACGCGACCTACTGTTTATGGAGACGTCGGCGAAGACAACGGCGAATGTCGACCAACTCTTCGAAACGATTTCCGAACGGCTCGTCGACGAGTGCCGGCGCCGTAAGTCCGACCACGAGTGCAAGAAGCGGCTGCGGCTCAGCTCGGCGCAGTCGGCCAGTCGCCAGAAGCATACGTGCTGTTACTCGTAGATTAATCATGCTTGATTTCTGAAATTCACATAACTATTTGGTAGTATTTAAATATATTTTGTTTTTGTGCAAAACATTTGTATAGAATATCATATTTTTTTTAATTTTAATTTAATTTTGTTTTAATTACTTTACTTTTACTTTTATATTGCGTATTAATTGATCGAAATGATTCATAGCAAAATTTATGTTTGATTAATTTGATTTTTAATTATACAGTTTAATTTGCATTTTAAAATATATTTTTATATGCATATTAATTCATATTATTTTTAAATTATTTTTTAGTTTAGATTACTATAAATTATCGTTAGTATAGAATGGGTGGAGTAATTTTTTAAAAATATATATTTATCAAGTTAAGTTCTTATAATAAAAAAATTGTTCCAGATCTATTGTATAATTTCTCAAAGATTATTTTTTGTACTTTTTTATAATTTATAAAGATATAATTTCTAATAAATATATAACATATACTTCATATTATATTTAATAATAATGTTTAAAACATTTTAAATATAACATTTGTACAGTATTATATTTATTTATAACACTAAAGCTCCATTTATGCCAATCAACTTTTAAATAAAATACTTTTTAAAATAAAAACATCATTGTATTGTAACAGTATATTATGCAAAAATAATATAAATTTATTCTGGATTAATCTATTTAAAAAAAATCAATATTTTGATTATATGCAGATTAAAATATCAAAAACTTTGGGTAACATGCACAAAAATTAGATAGAATAAAAAATGAGTAAATTTTAAACTAATTTAACCGGTGCATTGTTTACAGTAAACTGTCTAAAAACCAGTATTTCTTGCTAAACGCTCGAAGCAAAAGATGTCAAAAATTTATTTCCGAAGTCATCGATATATAGGCCATCAATAAAACGGTTTTAAACAAAATTATAAAAACATTTTTTTGAGGTTTAAATGATTGAAATTATGTGTTCAACAGATTGAGGAAAAACTGTAAAACTTTTATATCTGAAAAAAATTATTTAAAATATTATCGAAAAAAATAAAATAAAATAAAAACACTTTTACTTTCCTTAAGAAGAAAACTCACCAATTAGCTAAAATTCGCGCAAATAACTCGTTTAAACATGTTAACAAAATATTATTAAACTTGTTAATCAAAAAAGAAAATGTAAATATAATAAAAGTCGAATTTTTTAGTTCAAAACAATTTGACGACAAAAGACTTATTAAAGTAATAAAATTATTTCTACGAAAAAAAATTACTGTAAATACAATTTAAAAATTTTACATAATAACTGTGCATAATAATTTTTCCATATTATTAACTAATAATCAAATAGTGTTAACAAAAAAGAAAAGATATTTGTTAATAAAAAATAATCAAGTATAATCGAAATGAGGAGGAGATTGCGGATTGATTAGCAGTCAAACAATCGGCGGTTTTTCGAGTGAAATAAGTGGTTTCGCCTAAAAACGACTGAGCGCTGAGAGAAACAGTCGTATTGGTGCCGAACACCGGACACTTGTTTCGCCAAAATGCACAGTATAGTTGGGCCGCGAAGAAAAAAGTAGAACTCATCGAAAAGAGATTTTATTACATAATATATTTTTTACTATTCTATACTTACTAGTCGTCTTCGCATATGATATATGAAAACATCGGAAAAAAAAGTTTTCGTGTTTTTGGTCAACGATTTAGACCTAAATATGCCGTCGATTTGGAGTAAACTTCTGATGCCTGAGTGGTCGCTGCCGTATAACTGCTACGAAATTGGTCTGTATAATTTATTTATGCTTGTTAATATATCATAACTAACTAGTTAATACTGTGGAAAATTACCCAGGTCATACGTGGACACCTTCATGCGAGCAAGCGGCGCTTGATGTTTGTTTAAACTTATTATGCAAAAATACGCTAGTTATAAAATAGTTTTATGAAGATAATTTGTGCATGTGCATTTGTTGTAGATGACTCTGACCGTATTCAAGGAGTCGGTGAAGCTGTACGCGCCGTTATACGTGCTGAACGCGGCGATGAAGAAACGGTTCGACGCGTCGGTGGCCGTCAACCTGGCGGCCAATATCGGCCGGTCGGCCGCGTTTCTCAGCTTTACGGCGCTACTCATGATGACTGTGTTCTGCAATCTGCGCCGGTTTACCGGTAAGTTACCTTGGGCAATTAACATGTATATTCTAGACATAATATTGCTGACTGTAGATTCAAGTTACCATATTTAGAAGTAAAAATTCAAAGTGCTAATTATTCATAATATTTTAACACATACTAAATTATTCATCATCATACATTATCATTATAGTAAAATTGATATTTTTGCTAGTCAACTATAGTACATTGTAAAAACTTAATTTATTTGATACTGTAAAAATCTTCATAATTATTATATACAGTATTATATATTGATAATAATTATTATAAATTAGCTCTCATTATGTGTACATTACATAATTTTGTACAGTGTATTTTGTAAGTAGTGCACATGAGCGTACAGAAAAAAATAAACTAGCTATGTTTACAATAATTATTTGTAAAAAAATATACTTCTATATTATATTCATTTATTTAATATGAACAGGTCGGTTTTACTACACGCTGTGCGCGTACCTGCCGGTGTTCGTGAGCAGCCTGTGCGCGCTCCCGATCGAGAAGCGGTCGCGTAGGGGTGCGCTCGCCGTCTACTGCGCGAACATCGCCAGCGAAACCGTCTTTCGGATGCTAGTCAGCCGGCAGTACGTGCGGCCCATTCGCAGAGGAGAAGTGCTTCTATTCACGTAAGCGATTGTCGAGCGACCGATCGATTCGCACACGTATGCACATAAACATAGACTGTAACTTATATCATATACAAAAAACAAACCTGTTGATTTCACAAAAAAAAACAAACACATGCTTCACCATATCAGTATTGTTAGCTTTAGTTAATTATAAGAATTGTAATATTTATAGTAATATTTAAATTATACAGTAATTAGTGCTAAATAGTATCAAGCTCAAAATTAAACAAATTTACCCAGACTAGTTCATCAATGAGATATTATTAAGATAGGAAATTAAATCATCACGATAGATTGTGTATGAAGTTTGTGTAAACTTTTGAAAATTGATTTACTATGTAACTATTTTTGTTAATTAATTTATACTATTTTTAAATACAATGCCAGTTTATCAATATCGGCGCTGGTATACATGTACCGCACGCGCGGCTACGGCAACGACCCGATCAGCTTCGCAGTCAGATTGCTCCTGGGCCGGGAGGAGAGTGGCCGCTATAAGCACGTGCCGGCACAAGCACGCAAAAATATACATGATGAACGCGTCACGAGTGATGAGAACGCAAACGAAAACACATATAAACTAATCGCAAGTGATTTGCGGCAAAAATTCAACACTTTTATCGCGCAAGTGGACAGTCAACTGCCGCGACACCACCTATGCCCGCACCCGGACCGGTCGTGTGCGCTCAATGGCATTGCGTATTTTGTGCGCAACTTCGCGCTCGGTTGGCTGGCGCAGGCCGTGTTGGCCACGTTCGCAAAGCCGCGCCAGTTGTTGCGGTCGCCGGTCGCGGCGTTCGCGCGCCGACTCGCCGACCGAAATAACGTAAGGTTTGGCCTATTTTTGGCCAGTTTTGCCGCTGTTTTCAAATCCGTCGGCTGTCTGTTGCGGTGGTCGACCGACGAGTCCACTGCTTGGCATTCGCTGGCCGCTGCTGTTTGCGCCGGTATGTAGACTTTTTTGTGCATTGTACATTTATATTTTATATTATATTGTTTGTTTTTCGAAAATTAGGTGATTTTGTTTATCAATCGTAATTTTATCGGTGTTTTACTGCAAGCGGTCGATGAGTTGCTAGACTTGTCTGAGCTGTTCCTAAAAATATAGTATCATAATCTATTTTTTAAAGTAGACAGTTTATTTGTTTACAGTTTTGTTACTCAGGGTTAGACGGCTATCAGCGCAGGAAAACATAGAAACGCTCATGGCTATTTTGAAAAAAATTATTTGTGTGTTATGTTATCGTTTAAACAATCTGTCTAAAAATTATGCTGTAAACATTTATACAGTATATTCCAGTTCTATATTATTTAAAAAAAGATAATAATTACTACAAATCAATGAATTAATTAAACTAGTAAATTAATACTGCATTTTTATTGAGCATGTTCATTTTTAATATTTTAAATATTTTTATATTTATTACATAATATTCTATAAAAATTTAAAATAATTATATTGTAATATAGTGTATTGCAGCAAGAGATATAATGCATACAGTATATAATTAAATAAGCTATTTACATTGTTTTTATACTGTATTTAGTTAATACCATATTAATATTATGTGGTTTAATAAAATGCCAGTTTAATTTTACTTTTAACAATAATCTATCATGTCATTTTAGGGCCAACAATGCTACTATCTGGAAGCTCGATGAACACAACGATCACGTTATACCTGATGTGGAAGTGCATCGAAATGCTGTACTTATCGGCCGTACGTCGGGGTCTGTTGGGTGGCGTCGAGCCGACGATAATGCTATTATACGCGGCGTCGACCGCCCAGTTAGCCTACGTAACGATACTCGAGCCGCGCGCGATGCGCCCGTCATACTTGAAGTTTATCGACCGCATCACCGGCCAGAAGCTCAGCTCATTTAACCGATTGGGTAAGTTTGACAAAATATTATCATGTTAGTTTCTAATTAAACATATTTATTATTTTAATTATAAGTGTTGGATGTGTTCGGTACGGGTGCGTCGAAAGGCTACGAACACATCGGCTTTCCAGACCTGTCGCTCGCGCACACGACCCGCCAGTTTCAGGAGAACGTGATTAGCTGGCTCATTTAAACTTGGTAGTTTCTGTTTAAGTTTTGTATTTTTTTAAAATATATTTTTTATAGTTTATTATGAATTTTTATTTATTGCTTAAGTTTGAAATATATGCGTTTTTTGTAATATTTTTTTAATTGCAAAATAGTCAAATAAAATTTATTGCGTTTTTTAGCTTGATTCTTTTTCTTTTTAATAATTTCTAGTAATTACGCATTATAATAATAATTATTTAGCTTATTAAAAAATATAATAGGCAGTTTAATTTAATCTATATTTGATTAAATTAGTATTAATAATAAAGTAACTAGATTAAATTGCATTTTAACTATTACAGGTATATTATGCAGGTGTTAAAGCTAGTAAAAATAATAAACCAGATAAATACTAATCAAATAGAAAATAGTAAATACGAAAACTAGCATGTTCTAATTTTTAGCAAAAGAACTTGGCAAAGGTCAAAAACTATTTGCTCAGTTGTAGACTTATGCGATGTATAAACAGTGAAAATTCTTTTAAACAAACATCGTAAAAACATTAAGTTTTCTTGCAAATAGAGTCTGTCTTAAAGAAATAACAACATACTTTATAATTATTGCATAAAAATATGATGTGTAAAAAGTCTGCCAATCAATACAAAACTTAATCAATAAGAATAAGGCCAACAGTTCTCTGATGTCATATACTATAGAGAAAAACGCATTTTTCGATTCTCAAGAATATCAAGAATATTCGTGACGACACTCGTAAGGTAAAATAAGCTGACGATTAGTTTTAAACATGAAACAATATACGCACTTTGTATAGTAGTATATGTAGTTTTATACGGTATAGTTATGGGTCCAAACTTCTTACCACTAGTTATTTTCGTATCCATTGGCAACCGATCGGCGCTATTATTGTCAATAAAAAAGATATTTTTCTTTTAAATGCATTGCAAATAAGAAGAATCTATTGCACTGTATATTTATGACAATTTTATTCGGTATAAAATTAATGGTTTATTTGGGTTTAATAAAAAATGTTAGGAATATAAACAGTAAAATTAATCTTGTTGTTCAAGATCATTGTAGCTATTAAGATGGGCAAAATTAAGCTTTGTTAATTAATAAAACTATATTTTAACTGTATATGAGTTTGGTTTGAATTTTGTTTTTGTACTGTGTAAAAACAGGAATTACTCGGTTTTTTTTATTCAAATAGCTTAGCATGCATTTAGGTCGTAAATTTGCGAGGTTTATTTTTATTTTGATGCACAAATTCCGTATTGCTCTGAAAATATACGTTTTATTTTTATGTTATCAAATTAATTTATTATTTTGTATTATTAAGCAGAATAATTGCCAAGATAAATATTACTTGCGTAAAACAAGTAATATATAATTTATACTGTACATTAAATTTCATATTGTTTATGATAAAAGGAAAATTAATAAATGAATTGCATTGCAAAACATTTTTCTATTCTCAAAGTTATTGATTGTTTTATATTTTACTAATTACTTAATATTTTTTTTATGATAATTACTACATTATAAAATACATTTTAATATAGAAATATGTACTTGTTTTAATTATAGCAAATTAGATTATATAATTAATAAATATGCATATTGTTGCATACAATAAAATTTTGGCTAGCATTATTATGCCTCAAAAACAAAAAATAATTCTTGCTAATAAACAAGCAAGAATTATAGCTTGCATAGAATTATATAAGCAAGCATTATATAATATAAAATGAGAAATATATTAAGATAAAGTATGTTTCCTGCTACGTTTTTATTCTTAACAGATTAGCTACATAAAAAATAATTAATTGTATCAAGTCTAAATATATACATAATTTAACATTATATAATAATATATTGTAGCAAAACAACATCACAAAAACCTAATTAAATTAAATTCATTAATTATATTAAAATATTCGCGTACGAAAATAATGCACAACTTTATTGCTCGCTATAATGAATATCATGTTTAATTAATAACACTATACAGTATATCTAATATTGGTGTACAGCATAAGATGCGTCCGCGCGTCCCATACGCGTCTCGATTCTTATGCGTCAACGCAACAGAATATTCTGCGATATTCTACAGAATATTCTTTGATGTTTAATATCGACGAGAAAAACAAGTATATTTTTACTCTCGTATTCTGCTAACGATTATTTCATATTGATATTAAAGTTTATAATTCAGTTTTTTCAATAAATTATCAAGAATTTACTGCACTGCAAACATATTATTACTATTTAAAAAACAAAACAAAATACACTTAATTATCTTGTTGACTTTTGAATTTTTAAAACTCACTCAATTATATCAATAATAACGTTAATATTTTAAAAACTTTTGTTAAGCTCCATTGTTGAAATTATTACCTACGTCGTTGTTTGAGCAGTATATTAAGCTTTTGTTTTTATAAGTTTAATTAATTTTGTATTATAATTTGCTGTGTGAATAGTTTAACTTGGTATTACATTGGAGTTACCAATCAAAAATTAACTTGATAATTGTGTTCTAAAATAATATGCGAACGAATAGAGCCAGCATTGAAGCATTTACTGGATGTAAGTAATTATTATTATATATTTATTAATTGATTCTAACTTTATCTTTATTATATATAAAATTTTATTTATTATTTTTATTTAAATTTAATTAAATTAAGTAAATAATTTAAAATTAGTTAAATTATAAATCTATTTTAGTTAGTTTAATTGATCAAGCTATTATATTTATCTTATCATGGATTTTATTATTAAAATAATAGTGTTAACTTAAGTTATAATTTTTTAGCATTGTAACATTACTGCTAGTAATACGTTAATGATTTAAAGTTTGATAAAATATTTTAAAAATATATATTAAATTATATATATATAATTTATTACATTATACAATATAAATTATACATTATACAATTACATTATAAAATAGCTAACTTACAAATAGAGAATTTATAATTTATCAAATTTACCATTTCTGTTTTATTTCAATCCACTGCATGTTTATAAAAATTATCAATGTTAAATTAATCCCAATAAAGATATTGTAGATAGGAATTTAAAATTCAAATTTAATAAACTAAATTTTTACATTTAGCCAATAACATAAATAACATGTAAATATATACTGTAAATTGTATCTAGCTGAAGGAGAAGAAGCAAAACATGGTGTAGCAGGCACAGTTATTTTACTCATCTCACTAGTCGTGATTGGCGCTACTCTTCCCTTCAGTTTATTTATTTGTTTAAAGGTTTGTACTTTTTTTTATACATTATAAAAATAATAACACACATGTTACTAGATTGCGGTTATAACTTTTGTAAATCCGGTATATAATAAACCAGCCGTCATATGGTCGTCAAAACTAATATAAAATTCATACTAAATTAAAATAACTTTTTTTTATCAGGTTTAATAGTTAATGTTATACACAATAATAATATATAATATAATTTATATAATCTATGCAATTAGTTTTACATTTAATCATATTAATTTAATATGCAAATTATTATATGTATAGTCAATGTAAGATAAATGTAATAAATTCAGCATACCATTTATCTTTTACTGTATTACTCTTGATACTTAATTTTATACATCATATTTTATTCTATATTGTATTAGCCATATATAAAATAATTAAATTAACACTACAATATTTACAAACATACAATACAGTATAATATTGCATGTTTATTATTTTTAGAGTTAAATAGTTATTTTAGAAAATAAATTAAATAATAAACTAAATTTAAATTAATAAAAATATATAATAGTAGTTTTTGTATATGTATCGTAATTAATTGAATATAATAAATTTGTACAGATTCTATTTAAATTTTAAGATAATCTAGTATATAATGTATTACTGTAGGTTCGTACATATTTAAGAACAGACATTTGAAATAATATTTGCATATAAAATTATAATCAATATGATCATGGCAAAAGTTTAATATATTTATATTATTATCTATCTAAAATGTGCGTGTTTGTAATGCTTTTTAAACAAGTTAAATTAGTTTGCCTATTTTATAATTTATAATTTATAAGAGCTATATTACTATATAAATATTTTAAAATTTATTTCTATTTAAATTGTAAATCCATTAAAAATTTTACATTTTATTACAATATATTAACTGTACATAGTACTTTATATTTAATTTATTGTATAATGCTGCAAAGATATGATTCTGTTTTTATACTGTTTACTCATTTTTTATTCAAAATACTTCATTAATAAAATTATACATTCAGTGGAATATAAATATATTATAAACAAATAATATTAAAATAATAAAGTATATTAAACAAGATAGTTTTTAAAATAAATAAAATGTACATACTTAGTTTAATTTTTAAAAAATAAAATATTTTATAATTATATGAAATAAAAATTATCATATGAAATGTTAGCCACTCTCATAAACAGAATATATAATTTTTGCTAGTTGCTAGAATAAACCTTGACATTTTATAAACATATTCAATTGAAATTAACAACTAGTAATTAACAAATAGAAATAAAAATAGTAAATATAATTATAAATAGATTTTTCTTAGCTTAATATTTTATCATGCACATAATTAATAGTGTCAATATATTTCTAAGCTAATTTATAACATTCATAAAATTATTTATTTGATTTATAAATAAAATTATTACTCAAAGAATATTTTTTTTAATGTGCGTCATAATAATTTTTACCCAGAATTAAAAATAGCAAATACAATCATAAATCAATTGATTATCATTATCATTAATTTAGACAATAATTATATTTAAATATATTTTAACGCAAAAATAAAATAGCATTATAAAAAATTAAAACTTTATTATGAATAAAAGTCAATTTATAACCTTATTATGTTATATTTTTATTTTATTTGTAAATGTACAGGTTGTTCAAGAATTCGAACGCGCGGTTATATTTCGATTAGGTATGTAAGCATGCAGGATTTTTAAAAAGTTGTAAATGTTGCAAAATAGCAATCTGCATTATTAATTCCCTTAGTTTGTAAACAATTATCGTAATAATATTGCATTTGTGCATAATGCAACTATTTATTTTTTTTGCAACGTATAATTTTAATAAAACTGTTTTGAATATTCATAAAATTAATTGAATAATATTATTCTCTTTGCAATTGAAGGTCGACTCTCGGGGGGCGGAGCTAAAGGTAATCGATATTAATATTTGAAATTAATTTCTATTTAAAAAAGTGTGATTTTATTTTTATATTATTTTATTTCATATTATATTTTTAAAAATATTTTATTTAATATATAATAAATTGTTTAAAAAAATAATACTTAAATAAAACTTTTATACATAACTTTAAAAGTTTAATAAACTAATCAAAATAATTTTTCCATCATGTTACTTTGGTAAAGGTCCCGGTCTCTTCTTCATTATACCATGCATCGATTCCTATTCCGTAGTCGACTTAAGAACAATTACATTTGATATACCGGTGCGTTGCGCTTAAATAATCATTATCATGCATATTTTAAAAATAAAATAAGACATGATCGATTTTAAAATAATTTATTAATTTAATTTATATTTTAGCCGCAAGAGGTTTGTCGATTTTGCCAAGCAAATACTATAAGATAAAAAAGCATGCTACTAATTAATAAATCATATAATAAACAATAGGTTCTGACGAAGGACTCGGTGACGGTGTCGGTCGACGCCGTAGTTTATTACCGAATTTGGTTACCGACGAGTGAGTGCTGACTAGCAAGTTGCAATCAGTCAATAATTGATTAATTTATACATTGTATTTTACAGTTGCCGTTGCTAACGTCCAGGTGTGTTTTCACTTTTCGGAACATTGTTTTAGCTAGAATCAATTTAATAATAATTAAACAAACAAAGAAAAATATTATGCATAATACTTATATTAGATAGATTATTGACTAGTTAATTGTAGTTATTAGTTTAAAATTATCATGCTCTCTGTTGGAGTAAGTGTTGTATGAACCCAGTACAATTGCATAAAACAAAATCAATCATTATGTGTAAAAACAATTAATTGCCTTGTTAGTTTAATGGCAGCAATCAATAAGTTATTAAAAATAATCGATACATATTTTATTGCTAAAAATACTGCTAGTTAGAAAATAAAATGACGTGAAGCAAATTTAGAAACTGAACCAATTTGAAATGCTCGTCGTCTAGGATTACGGCAAATCGACCAGGCTACTCGCGGCGGCCACGCTGAGAAACATACTTGGCACGAAAACGCTGGCCGACATACTCAGCGAGCGGACCGACATTAGTCTGGCGGTGCGGCGGCTGCTCGAGAACGCCACCCGATCGTGGGGTAAGCATGCTTAAATCATATTCAATTAAAATAATTGCTAAATAACTAAATGATTGATAATAATAATTATTTGCCAATTATTAGGCGTTCAAGTGGAGCGAGTTGAAATGTGCGTAATTAGTTTGTACAGGTTGATTTCGTACGCTCTAAATATGTATCATGTACGTTTAACAGAAAAGACGTGCGACTGCCGGCTAATTTGCAACGAACTATGGCTGCGGAAGCCGAGGCCGACCGAGAGGCCAAAGCAAAAGTATCATGTTTATTACTTCATCATATATTATTCAATACATTACTACGCTTATTCATAAATTAACATGACAATTTGTATGTAGGTGGTGGCGGCCGAGGGCGAGCAGAAGGCGTCGTTCGCGCTGCGCGAGGCGTCCGACATACTCAACTCGGACCCGACGGCGCTGACGCTCCGCTACCTGCAGACGCTGACCAACAACGCGGCCGAACGCGAGTCGACAATCCTGTTCCCGATCCCGATCGACATGTTCGAGACGTTCGGCCAACCGCTCGGCGGCGACTTCGAGCGCATCCAGATGTGACGCGACAGCTACCCGTGCGATCTAGACAAAATTTGCATTGCGCCGATTCTATCCTGATAATTTTGCCATTATTATCAAGTTGGTTTTTTCGTTGCTACTACCGTTTGAAAAATTAAACGAAATTTTTTTTGTTATGTTTTAAATCAACTCAAAGTTTGAAATATTTTGTAATTTTATCATCATGTTATATTTTTGTTGTTGTTAATTAAGTTTTATTGTAATGCATAAATATATTTGTTAATTTGACATGTTTATTTTTGTTTGCAATTTTGCTAATTTTTTGTTAATTTTATTAATTTATTAAAATTTATATTTTTGCTAAGTTTTATGAAGATATAAAATTAATTTATGTAATACTGTATTTGAAATTAATTTAAATTTTCATCGATAAGAACATGATAAAATTGCATTTATGTAAAGAATTTTATAATTTGATGTATTTTGCAAAATTTTACTTAATAACTTAATAAAAATGTCAGTTTTATTTTGCACATGTTCCAATTTTGTTTGGGTAAACGGAAAATATTATTACATATTAAATTAACGATATAAGGTTTAATGTTACGTATAAATATAATTTTGATTGCAATTAAAAATTTATTCTATATTAAATTAATATGCATAAAACTAAATTAATGAGTATAACTGTCAGTTTATATTACATTAAGAGCATATATTTAAGAATAATTATAACTGTATAAATTTAGAATTGTTTTTATATTGCATATTCCAAAAACGAATAAAAATTAAAATATATAATAAAAGCCATAGTAGCATTTTATTATTTGCTAAAATAATTATTTATTTTTTAAAGTATATTTATACATAAAATTATTTTACACCCAACTCTGTTTTTAACAAGTATAAAAAACTAAAATTATAAGTATGTAAAATATCCGTAATAATACTGTACAGCAAAACCCATTGGTCATTGAACCACAATGCTATCAAGTAAATCACGATTTTATATATAGTTTATTTTTATATTTGTCTTCGATTATACAGTATAGAAAAATAAAATTCGTTTATTCTTTTATGTTAGAATTACACAGAAGAAATAAAAAAGAATAATTATATTGAATAATTCGAAAAGCAAATAACGGAAATAAAAAGCTGAGCTCTAGATTGAATGCAAATTTTACTTTCATGATAAAATTATTAACGCGTTTTTACATCAAACAAATCGTAAATGTAATGATAAACTATTGAAGAAATCAGACTTCACACTCAATTTCGCTTTCTAACATGCATAGATGTTAAGTTAGACAGTAGTTAATACGTATGCATATACCTGTGCAAAATGCACACATCGATAGTGGTTGCACCGGCTGGACAGGTAGCTCGGATGTAGACCAAATAGCATAGATTAGTTAACATCTCGGCAAAAAACAACATAATAATAAATTGAAAATTGATAAAATAAAAAACAAAATAAAAAGCACAGTTTTATTCAATAAAACAAAAAAAATTATATAATAAAAAACAAAAATCGAATTATTATTTACAATAAAAACATTCAAAAAACAAAAGTTTTTTATAAATAAAAAAACTGAATAAAAGTTAACAATAGTTTGAAAAAACAAATTATTTTACGCATAAAACGTAAAAAAAATTTTTAGGCCATTCGCGCAAAAATTGCAAAGAATAAAATTACTGTACAGTATATTTCCAATTCAACTTGATAATCCGAGTCACTACCTGAATTTAAGCATTGTAAAAAACATAAAAAGAGAATGATTAGCCGAGTGCCTACTTTCACTTTCTCGCGAGTGTTCTCATTCAACACATTTTCCAATCGAAATTAAATTCAACATGAAACGAAAATTAGCAATTTCTTTCATGATTAAAAACATGCACAATCTTATACTGCATATAAAAATTATACTGTATAGAAAAGAGCAAAAATCACTTTCGCTTCTAATTATCTCATTGAGAGCACAGCAGCCGGTTTAAGGTCAGGTCGATTTGCATTTCCTCACACATCCTACTCTGTACTACCTGTGCGTTCGGCACAGGTATGGCGAGTGCGAGTGTTACAGAGATTGCGAGAGTTAAAGGGATATTGCGATTATAATCCGGACACTCGACGTACGTCGGGGTCGAACCGCTTGCTAGTTCTCATTCCGCCAGTTAACCCGAATATCCGAATATTTCACAGTATATTTCTTTCTCGAATATTATACATAACAATATTATTCTCCCTATTATTTTGCATTGCATTTTCGATTGTGTGTTTCGATTCAAAACAGACTGAACGGTGTCGACGAGAGAGTCCAGTCGTAAGTGAATTTTGTTTAGCATTTCATTCTTTCCATTGTTTTGTCGGTTCTTTCGAA
>JAQIXC010001283.1:0-15693 GCA_034697605.1 Metabelba pulverosa
AGTCAAACACACAAACTATGGTTAAAACGATTTATAATAAATAAAATATAAATCACTTATAATTATAGAGTATTTTCGCAAAAAATACGAAATGCAAAGCAAAGAGTATTTGAGTTTTGGTGTCTTTTCTGCGTTTAAGCTTAATATCCAAATTGTCGCTCAAATTAATAGCTTTCATCAAATTATCCGAAAATTATTTTTACGTGAACTTCGTGTTTCTCCCTTTTTACCAAGAAATAAAGTCACAAAACATGAAAATTAAATCATTATTTAAAATATAAATTCTTGTTAGAATGCAATTTTAAGCGATGCTAATTTTTCAAACAAAAAAGTTGTTTTGCATTCGCCAGTCGTTCTCATGACTATTATCTGAATTGATCGCCGATTTCACGATAATTTTGTGGCAAGCACAAATGAGAACTTCTAATCTCGACATTTCTTTTAGCATGAAATTCGAGATTAAAATTTAGTTAAGCGTAAAAAACGAGAAAAGAAATGATTGAATGTAATCGAGAATTTCGGGAATAGTAATAATCGACGGAATTGTTGAATGAAGAGTACGTTTTCATTACCAACACAACACAACAGACATACGACAGAAAAACGCATCCATGGGTTCAATAGCAACCAAAAACACGCAGTTTATGACATGAGATCTTAAAGACGACATTCCGGTCGGCGGGTGCTGTGCAGTGGTGTTTGGGTGCGGAATACGATTACGGAATGTATATACAGATCATTTTTTTTGAAATAGACATTACATAAGCAATTGGTGAGTGAGTTAAGGGTCACTACAACCGAGACGTGTAAACTAGATATGTATGCGTCGAGGAGGGGAACGGCAGGAGTTTTTTGTTGTACTACCAGTGCTTGGAAAACATTTTTTTTTTTCTAAATTCATTACATATTCGTCTCCTTTTCTTCTCACTCTTGCCTCGACTTTCTTTACCACCGATTTGTACGGAAAGAGACGTCTGAATGGAAGTCGTAATACGATTCGCATGTCTTCTCTCACTCGCGAGGAATGCGTTTTGACTCAACCGCTAATGTCATGTCATTCTTGACTTCCCTTTTATATCGCGTTTATTAGTGAAGTGCTACTAATGATTGCAATGATTGACGTTTTTATTCGCACTAAACGCTGGATATGAACTAATTTTTTTAGTTTAGCACTTTATAAATAAGTATATAAACTTTATGTATTTGACTTAAAAATAGAGTGTGGTGAAATTTGTAATGTTTGCGAAAATTAAAGTCGAATTGTTTTAAGTGTTGTGTTTGTGTTTGGGCTAAACAAATGCTATCAACAAAACACACAAATTGTTTTGTAAATATGATTTTTCAGTTATAAATTTAAACATTATTTTCACATTACTAAACTTAAAATAAGCAAGATATTTTTATTATTATAACTACAATAATACTGTAATAGTTTCTTACACAAATACTTGAAAATTTACATAATAAAATCCAACTACATACACGATACAATCAAACACATTATGATAATCCAAAACTTTAAATGTAAAAAACTCGGTTTATTTTACCAAGAATTGTTGCACAGATAGAATACCGGTGCGAAAAAGAATCTTGTTTTTTTCGATATTTGTTTATTTAGTTTAAGAGGACTTTTAGTTTAGACGATGGATAGGGAGGGTTGGGATGAGAGCCGACGGAAAGAGTGGGGAATGTGTAGCGAAAGCGCTTATGCGAAGAAATCTGTGATTATTTGCTTTTGAGCTC
Organism: Metabelba pulverosa; assembly: GCA_034697605.1. NCBI lineage: Eukaryota > Metazoa > Arthropoda > Arachnida > Sarcoptiformes > Damaeidae > Metabelba > Metabelba pulverosa. The sequence continues at coordinate 1,744 of JAQIXC010001283.1, forward strand.
TACTTCTCTCATATGATATACGAATAGAAATACATTTACCGATCGTTTCGCACATCTAAACCGAAAAGCCGGCGAATGTATTGACCGAAACCGACACAACTGTGCGAAACATATTGCGAAAGACACACTGCGTTCGGCTGTTTGTCAGCTCTTCCTCTACCGTTCCTTAGCTAACGGCGCTCGTTGTCTTCGCGAGCACTCGAGAGGCACAGCATCTCTTAGCGCCGAAACTATTTATGCCATTAAACAGATGCCTATATTTCCACATTTAATAACCTTTTTTTTCGCCTCCACTGTACAGATGATATATACTGTATATTCGATTCGGCCAAATGATAATGGCATTTAAAAGCACTACTGTTTCGGCGCTGCACAAGTACCCACCACTGTACCACTGTAGAGCACTAGTACTAACAACTCGGCGCACATGTACGGCATGACAGAGAAGTTCTTTGGCGTAGGATATGAGTGCTTTATATTCCGTATTTATTTGCATTGCATGACTTGATTCACACTCTTGAGAGGCCTTTAATTATACTGTATATAAGTTATCTCTTATATATCATATCAGATGTGCCATACATATAGCTATAATGTATGCCATTGAGCATTTGTGCCATGCATATCGCACTCCCGTTTCCCGAACAGTGGGCTCCGAATTACACATTTATTCTATTATGTTGTTTGCAATTCGAGCTAATACTTCAGAAACCGCTTTTTGTTTTGAGTTTATACCGAATACACAGTATAATCGCCACGAATTCAGAGAAATTGCATTATGTTCTTTTTATTTTAATACCCAACTCTAATATTAATGAATTGAAAACAATTTTCACTCTTTTCACACTGTATGTTTCTGCCCCGTAATTATTATGATATATTTGTGCGCGTTTTAGCTGCGAATTTGTTTTTGCAAGGATTTAGGCAAATGATCATGCTTATTGCTGATGAATATTTGCCATACTTTTGTTGTCAGAAGTAAAGCCGAATTTTTCGCACTAACTGCTCATTATTATGTTGGGTAAAATAACCAGTTGGACTGAGATATGTATTTCTGCAGTTGAAATTAGAATGAATATTTTTAATTAGACGAGCAGTTGTTTTGTCGGTGCGCCGAAACTGCACTGTATATTTTTATCCGAAAATGCTTTTAGGCATTAATCGATCGGAATATTCTGTTTCGAGAATTCGCTCTCAATTCCCATCAAAATTACGATTGAAATGTATATTTTAATATTTAATTTCGAATTTATTTGCATTGCACTTCTCTCGAGTAAAACTAGAAATGTACTGAACATTTCGGAAAATAATTTTTGATGTAAAAATAAATTATTTCTAATAAGCAGGGTTAAGCAAGGCATTCTCAACATTAACCTGATAAAATAATTTTTATAAAAATCTTGAATAATTGTTATTACATAAAAAAATAACTCAATTTAAATGCAAATTAAATTTGGTTAACTAAACAGGATTAAATTACACATCAATTCAAACACTAATCCTCTTGAAATTAACATGCTGTGTACTTTTTTTTTGATAGAAAGTGTTTGATATGTGTGCGTATTAATTTCCCAATTTAATCATGTTAGTTTTAGCGATACCCCTCTCGCACAAGCCCTGTATACTTGATAAGTCAATTGAGAACAACTCAAACGATTCGAAATCTATTTATGTCTTCAATTATTCAATAACTCTTTGCATTATTGCGCTTACATTCGCATTAACGGCGAGAAAATGCATAGAATTTGGCGAAAACTAAAAATAATTTTATTTAATATTACATAAAACGCTTAATTAAGATCGAAATCATTACGACTTAAAAATAGCGCTTAAGTCAACAGCTTTTCGCCGATTTATTTTCAAAAATCTAATCTCTGGTGAAAAATGATAACTAATTTCGAAAACGAATTATTTCTGAATTGAATTCTAAGCACATGTATAATTATTTTTAGTACTCTTTTTAGTATTGAAATAAATTTCTAAAATTAAAAGAAAATTCCGTTTAATAAAGAATTTTGAATAAACTATTCAATAATGAAATCAAACCATAATTTGAGGGAAAGGTTGAGAAATAGGATCATATTTTCGGCTTAGCTTTCGATTCGTACGGATGAGTGCATCGGAAGAGCGAAGCCGCGAAAACCTCTTGTCGTAAATATCTAATAAACTGATTGTGTGCGCTATGCCGGCGCCCCCGCGAACCGTCTGTGCACCCGAGCCATGAGCGCACAGCACAGGCAGTACTGAACCCGAGAAACGGTTTAGCGCCGAAAGCGTTTTCGAGCGTTTACTCCACTCGTTCCCCAATCAGTCACTCGATTCACTCGAAAAGTATTAGATCGGTTGGAAGTGGTAGTCATCGGAACAAATCGGTGAGTGAAAGCGCAAACTCCGAGTGCGAACAGCACCGGCACACTCACACACATAGCTCTCGTAGAAAGTGTGGCGCACGACGTCAGCTAGAATGAGCCCTGGGTGCACTCTCTAGAACCAGACATCATATACACAGCACCAGAGCATCGTTCGCAGCACATGTATACGCATACACAGCACACATACACACTCTGCACACCCGAGTAGTAGAGCATCTGTGCTCTCGAGCCTCGCAATCATTACTACTGTATATGTCTCGACTGTATGGAAGTCATTGAGAAAAATAAAGTTATAATTCTGTTGTTTGAATAACAACTAAACTGTGTATTTGCGACACATTTTTGCGATACATTTGTACAATCTATTTGATTATTATCAAGATATTAATGTGATTTCTCAATTTTTTTCTCTACAGCTTTGGAAACATTCAAACTTGATAAAGTTTTTATTTGAATGCTTGAAACTGTGCTTCAAGATTGCGTAAACGTCTGTGCAGTTTGAGACGAACTTCATAAACAGTGTAAACAGTTTATGAATGCTTATACTGTATTAATAAATTGATTGAATCTATTGTCGAAAGAATTTGTGCAACACTTGACTTGGATTTTAATATTAAGTTTAGAATAAACCGAAAAAAACTTCTCTAAACTTGAACTTGAAATTCGCGAAAACGACTGTTTGTGTTGAATAAAAACATACATAACATTGACTCGACTTTTCGCACATTCTTTTCGACGCTTAAGTGGCACAACAGAACATACATTCAACAAGAAACTATTCGTGTGGATGTGTTGTGCTGTATATACAGTACTATTTTTGAACAATTCGTAATTGAGTTCTTCAATCAAGATATCCAAAGCTGACGACTGACTGACAGGTAAATTGAAACGAAATTTCTTTATTTATTCTTTTGTATCAAACAATTAGATTTTTATCATGAAATTAATATAAAAGCATTTTTTGCATTACATAGTAAGATTATTTGCGAAATATAATAATCACATTTTATTAAATAATGACTTAATTTGCGATACATTTTGCGCGTAATTTATAATTCATAGACTAATAGCGAGAACTGAAGACTAGTTTACGTAGTCTTAAGTGCGCGGCGAGAGTGGAGAGAGTCGAGTGCGTCGGACGCCGGGGTCTGTCATATCGTTGACTCGTATTTCCGATTATTAAAATTGCTTTTTAACTCAAAACGAGAATTAGTTTCATACTAACTTTGTGCTCCCTTTCGCTTCTGTTTTTTAAACAGTTTTTGTTTGTTTGATATACAAAACGCACTTCAGAAGCGCTATAATTCATTGACTCAAAGAGTCCTCTAATTAGTGAATATAATGTCGAAAAAAATTATTATAAGAATTAAAACCGATTTTTATTTTTCGAGTCCAGAGGCGATAAAAACATTTGTTTCGCGCGATCTCCTGCTCTCTCTCTCTCTCTCTCTCTCTCTCTCTCTCTCTCTCTCTCTCTCTCTCTCTCTCTCCCTCCCTCCCTCCCTCCCTCCCTCTCTCCCATTCGTACTCTCTCTTTGATGTCAGAAATAATTCCCAAAACTCTTGTCTAAAAAAACTTTTCAAAAGATAATAAAACTAAAAATATCTGGAAAATAGTTAATTTGGTCTAATTTTTCTCGAAAACGGCATTTTAATAGGAAATCTCGTTTTTCAAACTCTTGATTTCGCGTTGTTTTGCTCCAAAAGTGTATTCTTTCAGTTAATTAGTATTGTTTCAGATCTCGCATCTGATAAATGAGTGGAAAACGAAAGCAAAACTCGTATTTTGTTATTCACTTATTGCGAGAGAACTCTCACTCTATTTAAGCATTAATTTTCGTTTAATTTCGTTATTATTCTCTTAGTTTCAAGTTAATCAACTTTTTATACTGTATATTTTTAATTTTCTAATAGTTTTCTGAAGTTTTAGATTTTAGTGCAAAGTTTAGACTGACTTTTAAGAGCGGATTACACCGTTTGTCGACATTCTATGGGATAATCGCTTCCTTGACTCGACTCCACATCTCGTGTGCAGTAAAAGTCGAGCGAAAAAAAGAACTATTTTTTAAGAACTATTTTCTTTATTCTCACATTAATTTTTCTTGCTACTTGCTACTTTTTTATACGGCTCCTCGGCTTACATTCAATTTAGACGTTGCTTTCCGTAACTCGATTTCGACTTAAATTTCTTATTCGGGTTTAAAACTCATAAAATAAGAAACTTTTCGCTCAATTTGAGTCAACATTTTTTACACAGTACAATTTTAGTGCAGTTTTTGTGCAGTTTTTTCTATTAATCCATTATTTATTAAGACCTCGGAGTTAAGATCAGATCAAATTTACTTTAATTATTTACTGTTGGCTTTTCACGTTTATTTCGTAACTTATTTGTTGGCCTTTTTCCTATTGATTTTTGCTGTAATTAGATTTCGAAAAGTATTTTTTACTTGTTAGTTTTAATCTAATGCCGTAAACTTTTTAATAAATTCGCTTTGAAGTTTATTTCTGCAGTTTTGTTAAGGTTTTAAGTATTCTCTAAATAATTGCATTAAACTAAATAAGTATAAGATTGCAAAATTACATTCTTACATGCTTACTAATTTCTAAATAATTTCTTAAAAGCAAACAAGATGATTTATTAAAAATTTTATTTTGCCCGTGCAATCGTTTCTGAATTAAATTACCTTGAATAATGTTTACGCAATCTTATAATATTGGCAATAATATATTTTAACTCTTGACATGTTACAAACGTATCTGAAAATTTTATTTCACATTATTTTATTCAGTTTAAAAAGTTGCTAAACAGTACTCAAAAAGTTTAAAAGCACTTCAAGAGATCAATACATATCTGAAATCACATTTTCGAGCGAAACAGTGATTCATACGATACGCGAAATATTTGATTTGAAGCAAAAATCTCATTCTTTTCGATAAATATAATCTCCGAAAACGAGTCGACATTTTTCCGATTTTACAAATAGAAAAAGTGTTAAAGCATTTCGAAAATTAAGTTTCGAAAGAATTTTTAGCTTCGAATCCCTTCTCTATATTATATATTGAAAATCTAATCAAAAAATATTTGTCGAATAAAAAGAGTCGAATGAAGTCCACCTGTCGTTCGGAGGGCCAGACGTACAATATGTGCGCTTAGACTACATATACGATCTGTTAGCTCGCGTTCGACTCGTTTATGCCATTCCTCTCATCCCCCGGTGTCTACCATTCCCTCGAATATAGTGGCGAAGAGTAGGCAATGAAGGTAAAGTGCTCTCGGTAGCGCCGTTGTCTTTGCTCAGTTAAATTTTATTAACACTGTTCGTGCCCTGCCGGTGCCCTCGCTATTCTCGCTCTGCCAGCTCTCTCACCCATCTCTCATTCCTCTCCTATTCCTCTCTCAGTTCTCTCTCATCCCTATCTAATCCCACTCTTTGCCCTCTCCCAGCCCTCTCCTGTTCCTCTCCCAGCCCTCTCTCGCAATATCTGGTGTCACAGATGCGACTCATTATTGAGAATATTGTTTCGGAAAATAACTTTCCGTCCATTCGTATTCACGCCGACACCAGCACTACTACCAGTGCCGACACCGACACTCTGACCCACACTTCGCACATCTCTCGTCATAGACCCTAATATTTGTAAATGTTTTTCACTTACAGTATAACAACTTTTTTCTGCCGAAACTTTTCTCTCTTTCGCTTTCGTTTCACTTGTTTTTCGGCAAATATTTGTTTCGCAGTTTCCGTACGAATCGCGCGTTTCACTCAATATCTGCACTGCTTTTCCCCGCGAATTGTTTGCCACCGAAAATGGTTTGCAATTTTCAAATATAGTATATCTCGTTATACTGTGTAAAATAGCAAAAGTCTTATTGCGAGCACTCGACGCGCCGTTATTGCAATCGTAATAATAATTTCTGTGTCGACGCCGAGTCGTATGTGTCGTATGTTTTTGTTTTCCGTTCCGTACGGAACAGATGTAATCCAAAGCATATTTCGCTTTTATGTTATTATTTCTGACAATCGTATTGTTCACTATTGTCGACAATTGAATGGATTTTAATCCCCATATATGCCCTCTGTTTATACTGTGTACTCGATGTGTATACTGTATATATTCAGAATTTTATATTAACTTTTCGAAGATTAAATCTGAACTTTTTCTTCCATTGCTCTCATCTCTTGTTTTACCTTCTTGCTATTTTAAAGTACTTGATATTAAATGTTTAATTTTGCTCTAAATTTATATATATTTATAAATCCGAAAGCTTTAGATTATAATGACTTAACTTTTCGTTTTATGCAATATAGTTTACTTTAGTTTTTATTTTTTATCCTGTTTTATTGTTTATTCCCTCGCTATAAATATTTAAGTAGGTTTTCGCAATATTAGAACGTATATTTTTAATATAGAAATTTTATATCAAATATTATAATTAATTCATATAATTTCGCTGCAAATTTAATCCTGCCAACTTTTCAATTATTTCTGACTTTTAGAATTTTTAGTTTTTTGCTCGACTATGATGTAAGTTAGATTGCCATGGCAATTTTTGTAAGCTTAGCTGAGTTGTAATTTGATGTAATTTTAAGCTTGTGTAATTATTCGGTCGCAGATCTAATTTAAACAGATATTTCGCTCAAAGCAATTTGTTTTGCTCATTGCAATATTGCTCATTGCTATTTTTACCTCGAATAACAAGCAGTCGCTTTTATATTATATAATTAACTTGGCGAATTGATAGAATCCTGTAAAATATTTCTTGCTAAATTATTTTTTACAGAAGTTCTATAAAGTAGCAAGAAAATAAATAAAAGCGAAAATTTCTTTCATCTCTAAATCCTCATTCAAAAATACAATTTATATAATAATTCTCGGAATTGCTGTTCACTTTTTCGGGAGTGTATTAATACACTGTATATTTCTTACACAGTATAAACGCGCAGTCAATGAATAGGACGTGTTGTGAATCAATCAATTTATTTACAACTGCTTTTCAAAATCTATACAATTTAAACTTTCTAACTTATTTTTTTCTCTAAGTGTGTGTGTGTGCCATGCACATTTTACCGGCGAATTTCTCGGAAAGCTTCGCAGTATTTGCAATACATTATGATTTGAATTTAAAAAGCATTCAATTATTTTAAAAACTTTTTAAACGACTATTAATTAAACTCTTGGCTACACTTTTGACATATCTTTCTTAAATGCAATTATCCTATTATTTCAGGCGACGACTAACCGATACGATTATAATACACAGTATATTACAAAATAGTATAATGTTTAAAAATCTGAAATATTTTTCCAATTCGTAGACAAAATTCTCGGAACACTAATGCCATCGAAAATAAATCAAAATATATTTATCTCCGTTTGAAACGAAATTATTTATATTTATTCCTGAAATTTGCTTTTTCTCGACAGAAAAATTCATATTTAATTAATTTTATTGTTTTTGCGCCGAAACTGTTTCACAAGAATTCAGACTTAAAAAACATATTTTAGATTTTTTACATGTATTACAAAATTGATTCGAGAGCTAAGAATTCAGATTTATTTCAATACAAATGAAAAATATGTCAAAAACTTACTATTGTTTTCACTCGAAATTAATTATTTATACAAAAAACTAATCAATAGTTCTGTACATAATCTTAACATAAACTAAATAATATATTGGTTTTCAAGTATAGCGTAAGAGAAATATGGAATAAAAAATAAGAAAATTTTTTTCCTCCAACTCTTCAAATATAGTTTTGCGCTTATAATCACATTTCGAGGTCTTATTGATTGAGAGGAATATAAGTGAAGAAAATAACGCGAATTTTGAGAAGAGAGGCGAGAATTTCAATTAAGTGCGAGTGTGGAGAGAGAGAGAGAGAGAGAGAGAGAGAGAGAGAGAGAGAGAGAGAGCAGCGGAGGGGAGAAAATAATCGAAATCCGAATTATATTTTAGCTTTTCCTACAATAGAGCCTAACATTCGCCGACAAACTCATAGTTTGAGTGAATTTTTCGTTTTTTGTGATTTATTTGCGATTTACGTATTGTGTGAAAAAAGTAGTATATATTCGGAAATCCTTTTTCTCCCTCTCCTAGCCTTCGCTCACTTTTTTGTTTGCTATTTATTGTCTTGTCTTTCGAAATGAATTGTTTTGAATGAGAAATCCGAGAGACGTCTGGTGCTGAGCGCCGACCGCATCGTACGTATGGATGTGTGGAATGCATTTGGAAATTATGTTTTTTGTTTTGTTTTCCTCACTTCGCGTCCCAACAAATCAATGCCTAATTTGACTGAAATTATTGATTATAAATGAGATTTTTTTCTCGCATTTTGTTTGAAATTGCACTTCAATTAGCAGTAGTTGTGTTGAAAAGAATTTTATTGAACTTTGTTTTGAGTGATTGACAGCTCTTTTATTCCTTTCTTTTTACTATTCTTTTTATTTATTTTTTATTCAGTTAATTTTTGGAATTTTTCAACTTTACCATGTACATCACGACTGTAAATGGACTTATTTCGAAGAATTAGATTGCATTTAACTTACCACTTTCAACGTTAATAAAATTTATTTCATTGAATAATAATTGATCAAGTTATTACATTTTTTGGAAAAATTGCATTAAAACATTAAATTATAATTAAGTACGATTACTTTTCAAAAGATAATTAGATGATAATTTATACTACAATATTAACTTCTATAATAGTATCTAGAACATCAACAGATAATTTAATTTATTCAATATAAAATTCACAAATGTACTAACAAAATCGAGTAATCAGTAGCTTTTTATTAGACAATCCAGTTTTTGTACTATGTACGAATTTTTCGCAATGTACCAAAAATGGTATATTTGAACTGCAAATGCATATTAGGCTAAAAATCAATGTTTTTCTATACTATTCGGAGATTAGGTTATAATTCGATCAAAAACTAAGTGATATATCGTCTCTACTTTTTTTGCACTAAAATTCCAATTCCCAGTCAAATAATTTATAGTATCCTAAGCGACACAAATTTGAATTACGAAAATATACTGTATAAAAAATATTAAAACAAATTTATAATAATTTAATACGTTTTTTCTCGAAAATCTATATAAAAAACATTTTTTTGTTATCTATTCTAATGGAGAATTTTATTCGCAATAAATTAAGATTTATTTTTTGATGTATTTTTATTATAATTTTTATATTAAATTATATTTATTGTCATTTTTGACAACTTTAATGCCGTCTTTAAAATGTAAAGATATAATGAATTTTAAATTAATGCCAAATGTATCGCAAATTTTTGTATTGATTTTTCGCATTCGAGAGTTAAGTAGATTTTAAATACGTTTTAAAAAGTCGGCGAAAAAATGTGGAGTAAATTAAAAACTCATTTCAAACCTTAAGAGTCGCTTAGATTCCAAAATAAATTGATAGAAATTTTTAGCCGAAAAAAAACGTTAAATTAATTCCAAATATCCGAACGATATATCGATTAAAATATCAGTTGAAAACAGTTTGCGCGGAATAGTATCAAGCAAAATTTAATAATCGATTAAACAGTTTACGTTCGAGACGCGAAAAATCATCAAGTAGAAAAATATACTTTACATAAGAATAAAGTGCGTAAAATATACTGAAGAAAAGTTCTGAAAAGTCATTCGATATACTGTATAACTTAAATATAGAAATATATACAATACACACGTTTTATACAATGCATATATTTTATACAATGTATATATTTTAATGATTAAAGACTTCTCGGGTTCTGCGCCGCGAGTCGTACGACACGAACGCCTTCGGAGAGAGTATTGTTGCCAAACGTTAGACAATATTTGTATAACAATAGCGAAACTGTTGAACTAATTTTTCAATATACAGTGTACTGTAAGACTTATACAGTATAATATCACCACCGCACATCAATAAAAACGAGGGGAAAATATTTGGACAATCGAATTATATCCACCGAAATGAACCCTTTGATCCGAAAGAGTAGATTTAAATTTATATTTTAATAAAATCTGATTTCGAAATAAAATCTGTTTTTGAAAAACATTATATCGAAAGTCGTTTCGCGTCTATAAGACAACGACTGCGAAAAGGGATAACAATATCGCTGCAGAAAATCGTATCGAAAACTATTGTATAATATGTGTGAAAAAAATTTGAACGTCTAATACGTGAACGAGTGATACAATACATAAATTTTTTTATTTGTAACAAAAGTTTTTTTTGCACTCTTTTATTGTCGATCCGCGAGTCAATCGATTGTTTGCCAATTAGTCCATCGATTCGTAAAACTATTGTCAACCCTATGGCGCACGCAATCAATCCTATCCCTCCTTAGACGCGTATGAAAGTACACTGTTATATACTGTCTACTAATATATTGTACGAGTTTTATACTGTGTATTATATACACTGCGTATATGCGTCCCAAATGACTGCTGAACTTAACTGATAAATATTTCACTACTTTATCATTAAATTCTTTTCTATTTTTATGATTTTGTATAAAAGAGTTTTTTTACTTTTCACTCCTTTTGCTTGTGTTTTGAAATATGATATTGATATCTGAATTGAAATGTGAATTGTGTTGAATTGAATACGCTCCTTTTTGTGTCTGTGTGAATAATAGATTTTCGCATTTGATTGCACATGTTAGTTTTTTCCAACCGACACTTTTTGTGGGAATTTTTTGATGTAAAGGCGAAAGGCTTTATCGGAAATGATATTTTTGTTTTATGTATTCGTCGATTATGTGTGAGAAATATAAATTTGATTTTTAAATATTTTTTAACTATTTTTAATTTTCAGTTTATTGATAAACAAAGTTTTTATGATTTATTTTATTTTTTAATACATAAATAATTAATTACAGATTAAATTTGTTATTTAACATAATTACAGTCTTGTCGTTCATCAAGATGTTTTTGTTGTTATGCTAAGCAGGATGTTTATATTTGTTATTTTATGTAATAATTTAAACTTTATATTAATTTTATAACAAAAAGTTTTTTTTATTATGCATCTTAATTCTCAATTGAATTAAACTAAACTAAAATTTATTACAAAGTTTATGCACATTTTAATGCATTTTTAGTAATGTTTATATTAAAACAAAACATTTATATTTATTTAAAAATTTATTTTAAAAGCTTATTCAAGCATCAAAATCAACAATGTTCATTTATTACTTTTCTTTTTAAAGAGGATCTTATAAGAAATTTATATATTTTTATAATGTTGAGATTTATTCTTAAATAAACGAACTACTTATTTTTTAAATATCAAAATACATAATACATTACCATATTTATATATTATACATGGTAATATTTAAATGTTATACCAATTCTATCCGCTTGTCATCAAAGCCGGAAAAATAGCTTTTATTTTATACATAACTCTTATTGTCTTTTAATACATGACTTAATATTAGATATGTATTAAATGTTTATTGCATTTCATATTCACAAACAGAAATAGACTGTTTATATAACTGTATCACATTTTTTCATAATGCATGTCGTAATCCGGTAGCAATAAAAAACAAGTATGCTAGAATTGTCAATTTTATATCATCGGTGAACTATCGGCACAATAAATCAAATTTATAGCCTTTGATATCAATTGAGGAATATTTGATTGCTTTACGCAATCCATCAAAAAATTGCATTAATTCGGAAATAAATTTTATCTTCCTAAAACTTTGCTCTTCCTACAAATAGGAAAAATTAATTTAGCAAGTTATCCATCAATTTGCGCCGAAACAAAACTACACAGTACAATTGGCAACAGAGAAAAACGTCATTCAATTTATTAAAATTTGAATTTTTATACCGAAAATGTTTAGCATATCTTAAAGCAAACGATGTATTCATTTATCACATATTCGGTGAATAATATCCGCGAAAAACACAAACTATTTGTTTAGGAATGGGAGGACAGGGAGTATTAGAAAGAGGGGAACGGGAGGGAGAAGACAAGACGAAGAAAAAAATTAAATAATTGAAAGCTATATATCTATCATTTATAATGCCATGTACAAATATTTTTTATTGGAGCTCATGGTTAGGTTGACAGTGGAGTACAATTAGTTTTAAAAACTCATCCGTTCCTCTCATACGCACATACATCCGATTCCGCACTCATATACTCACACCAGGAGAGCGCATATATACGTGCATTTGTATAGATTGTGTAGAATATATATATTTGTGTATATATTACACAGAATCGCATTATTCCAGTCGAAGGAATTTAATTGGAATCAAACGAAAACGCTGTGCACTGTATATATCATATGTGAAAAAACGTTATATATTTAACGTATATATGGCGTTAGATAACCCGGCGATGAATATATTGAACGCGAAGAGCAATAGACGAGAAAATGCTTTTGTTGTTGTGTTTCGAGTGTTTTTGCTGTGTATGAGACGAACCAAATATGAAATATCTTGAACTGTCAGTCGGTGTCTACTGAACCGACCGTCCGAACGCATACCAGCGCTACCGCCGCCACCGCTGACGCCGACACTCGGCGCTGATATTATCATTTCAATTACCGGCACTCGTATATCGTTGCCCTGTGCTGTCGGTGCGCACACACCGGGCCATCGAACCGAACATAACAATTAAATTTTTGGTTCAAATAAAATAATTTTTGACTTTTTTTTTATCTCTAATAAAACAAATTTTGAATTATAATAACATTCGATAGAAATAATTGATTGACAATAAGTTTTTCCAATATTTGGTATAATTTTGATATTTCTGGTGATATATCACTCAAAAAATACTTATCGCTTAAACACATTGTAGTTTATATTTAAACTGTGTACTTGCGAACAAATACTGGTCATATGAGTTGGCATGTATTAAATTATTCAATGCAGAGATGAATACTCTCGGCGCTGGAGTGAGAGGTGATGCGGAGGTCACCCGTGGCCTCTGGAGTAGATAAAGAGTCAAAGTCTTTGCGAAACAAAAAGCTTTGTGTTGTCTATCATCTCGAGTGCTATTCGAGTGATATTTGAATTGTTTCGTTGCCTGAAGTGAGTTATTCGCTCTCACACTGAGAGAGACAGCGCTGGCAGAGAGGGAGAGAGAGTAGGAGAGGGTATGAGTGAAAGAGTAAGTGAGAGATGGAGAGCACGAGAGAGAGGCCTGAAGTGGGAATCGAAAAAAATAGTGAAGATATGTTTTGATGGGAAAATCGATTATCGCATATCTATTTCACAATGTATTAGTTCTCGAGTTGAGGTTATCATGCTCGTTTTTCGCTAAAACGCGAATTGTACGCTATATTTAGACTGTGTAGACGACGAATGTATTTATGCAATGCTATTATGTCTCGCGATTTCGATTGCGATGAATGAATCGGACAATCAGATGACCCATCGGTTCGGCGCAAAAAACTCCGGCAAACCGTCCGCTCGAACACACATTTTCGATGTTTTGATATTTATTTGTCATCTCTTTGTGTGCCAGTGCGCGCTCTCTCTCTCTCTCTCTCTCTCTCTCTCTCTCTCCCTCCCTCTCTCCCGTTCCCCAACTCATGACATGTGTTGTTG
>JAQIXC010001284.1:0-15692 GCA_034697605.1 Metabelba pulverosa
ATAGATTTATATATAGTTTTTATGAGTTTTGTAAAGAACATCATCCGTTCGGGTGAATACTTAACTCCAATAAAATTGAATTGAATTGAATTGAATTGAATTAACTTTTACAATGCTTATTTTTTTAAAATCAACATAAAGCTTGTCTTTGCTATCGTGTGGAATTTTATGAAAAATATTTTATTTTTAAAAATGGCAAGCGTTTATCTAGATTCTAGAAAATGGTCTCGTGATTTAAAATAATATTTAAGCATGTTACAATAGCAGGCAAATAAAAAATTTTAAACTATATTTTAATTACTGTATCATTGGTTTAACAATTAGTTGAAAATATTTAATATAACTGTTAAGAAAAATGTGCCCAAATATTATACTAACTATTAATATATTGAAAACTTTTTTATAATTAAATAACCATTTTATGACAGACATTAAAATTTAATAATTTATCATTATATGTAATATTAAATTTTTGAATGTGCAAACTATATACGGCTTTAAAAATAAAAAAATATATTAAATAAAAAAATCAATTTACCTAATGATTATATTATATCATTATTGTTTAAATACAAATAAGAATAACTTATAGGTAATAATGTAACAAAAATTTATTAAGATTATCTTGTATCTATATTAATATTGTATTATTATGGAACATTGCTCTAACCTATTTTTAAATGATATAAATATAAATTACATCGAATATTCTAACATGTACAATAGAAATAATTACAAAATATAAATTGTTATTGTACTGTAAAGGTCATTTATTATAAAATGCAATGTATAAGTTTATGCCTACTACGCCAGTTTGAGTTAATCTCTTATTAAAATACGAAGTGCTATTTTATTGATTGAATGTTATTTTTGCAAAGTTCTAATCGTTTAGTATTATTGATATAAATTATATTAAGGTAAAATTTTGATTTGCATAATTTTTAATAATTTATGTATGCGCATATTTCATAAATTTTAAGCGTTTTTTTATTGCAATATTAAGATAATTATAACCAAATAATAATCAATATAATAATTTATATTATATAAAATATATAGTTGAAAAATGTAAAATTTTATAGAAAAAAATCACAGAATCATACCAGTATAAAATTTATTTTAAAATTTTACAACATTTGTTTCCACTTATGACATGTTACATGATAACTTTATTTTATATAGTCATTTCAATAAAGGCAACAAATATTTGAGCAAATTTTGTAAATTTTTATTATTCATGTAATTTTATTAAATTACAAATTATTATAAATGATTTTCACAATTTTAATATATAACAATATTTGAATACCAGCAAATATAAGCATGGCTCAATTTTTAAAATGGTTTTTACATTGCCTGGCATTGACGGCATTCCTCTGCCAATCGTCTCAACTGCTAATCGAGTACTTAAGCGGCCGAACAGTCGTCAACACTTCGCTGCGACTCATCGATACGCCAATACAAGCGCTAACTATTTGCTTTCCCACACCGATTAACATGTATAAATACGCGCAACGCAATCCAAATTATAGGAGCATTTATGAAAATTATACTCAAATATTACGACAAATTGAATCAAATATCGACTTAAATAAAAGCGTAACAAAATTGTTAAATAAATTAAAAAGCACTCAGTATTTCGCGCCATTCGAGCGATTGCAGCGAAAACTTATGCAAAATCTAACCGTAAATGCGTTGATGACTGACTTAAGCTATAATTTAAGCAATGTGGAAAACGATAATACCATTTTAAACCATACGATAATTATAATCAGTTATAAAAGATATAAATTTACAACGAGCAATTTAAAATATTTTCCATGTTTTGTTAAAATCGACGCTAAGCTGCGAAAATGCTTCACGATACTTTTGAATAAAACGCAATTTACCCAATTGAATGCGCCCGACAATGTAAGAGTGGCTATTATCGCGAGTGCATATATTTTACCATTCAACCTTTTTGATAGCCACTTATATTTAGCACTTCACGCGGAAAATGACCTTCCTGATTTTAGCGACAAATCCACGTATATTCGCATTCGTTTTAATCAAATAACGGCGCTCAAATATAACATGGTACAAACGCGATTTTGGTCGGCGACAGATTGTCGAACGTATCGTTCGTATTACGATTTGAATGATACAAATACGCGCTTCGACTGTATCGACGCATGTGTTCGCAACTATTTTAAACAAAAATTTAAATACAATTGTATTCCGCAAACGAGTAAATTATTATTCAAATATAATTCGGAAATAATTAAGCATTTAAAATTTTGCTCAATGTTTGATCATGATGCAAATTATTTTTATAAATATTTATTAAGTAAATGTGATAAGATGTGTACAAACTGTGTAAAAACAGTGCATATTATTTATCAAAATTTTAAATTTGAAAAGCTAATAGCAGAGTCACCACTTATAGCAATAAGTTTAATTCGTATAATGCACAATCAATTGCCCAATATTATAAATGAGCATGTACCAAAGTTAACATTTATAATGTTTGTATCGGAATTAAGCGGATTATTGAGTATGTGGTTCGGAATATCGATTTTGCAAATAATAAATAAATTATTCATTAATTATAGTAAAATTATTGTTACAGCGAATATATATTTAATTTATAAAAATCTTGCTAAATTTATTGCTCGAATATTTTTAAAATTTGCAACAATTAAACGAAAATTGCACATATTGAAACAATTATTGCCAAAATTACGTTACAAGTCTATTTCAATTATATGCATGTTTATACATTTAGTTTATCAATCTATCTCTCGGATCATTTTGGATTGTATTTACGTATGCAATCGAATTCGTATAACACTATTTCACAAATATATTTATAATTTTTCAAAACAAATAATCAGATTATTACCACTATTGCTGTGCATTTCGGGCCTTATATACCAAACATCGGACTTAATGTCCGCATATCTAAGCCGTCGGACAGTTGTGTCGATAAGTATTAACCGAATAAAAGACACGAATATACCGGCGATTTCGATGTGTGTGAAGCGAAATATTTTAAATTCTAAACTGTTTACTAAATATCCAAACTTAAAGAAATACTACACAGATGAAATCAAACGATTAATGCATTACAATAATATACAAAATACAGCATATATTAAACAGCAAATACTTAATAACATACTAAATGCAATGAACGCAACGCCGAATATGATGTTTGAGTTATTCTATTCGGATGTTAATATCGATTTCACTAATAAGGGTTTCACTGTTCGGGCGTTTGACGCGACGCGCGGTTACGCCGACTCCGCGCCGATAGTCGCGATCGAAAGTTTCAATTTCAAATGTTTCACATTTTTCTCGAATTTGCATAAAAAATGGCAAAATTTTCGAATCAATTTCCAAAATATAACTACAAATATCAAACATAATAATAGTTGGTTTCCCATTGACAATTATGTTGTTAAAAATCAAATGAAAATATACACCATGATACATTCGCCAAATAAACTAGCAGGTGTGGGGCCATTGTACGCGTTTCCGATTATAAGGAAACGCAAAGCACTCATTGAATTCAACACAATATCGACGCGACTATTGCCGCCGCCGTATGAAACCAATTGTCATAATTACGCGTCGAATGGCGGCTACAGTCGCAGCCGATTTCGCATCGATTGCGTTATGAAATGTATGCAGAAATGCGCGAAAATCTATTTAAACATTGATTGCATTCCAATGGGAATTATTGAGCAATATCGGCGCGATTACTCGGCCAGTGATACGAACAAATTATTATGCAAAAACCGCCTGAATGCGTACATGCCGAAATTTGGTAAGAAATGCAACAGCGAGTGCCGGCCAAACTGTATGGAAGCCAACTACCAAGCGCAAATTTCTCCGACAACGCGTCTGTTAAATGAGCATGCGGATTTTGGGATTATTGTCAAACACAACCGACTTTTGGACGCCTTCTACGAGCATTGGCCGGAAATGACGTTAACGACATTTTTGTCGAATTTCGGCGGATTATTAGGCCTTTGGCTCGGTTTGTCGGCGATTGACATGCTTAATTTTATTGTAAAATATATTATTACATTTGCAAATACTTATGAGTAATTAACGAATGTTTTGTTACATAATAATGTAATTATTATAAAATGCAATATACTGTATACTTGATATAAGATACTACTCAATACGGCGACAATTATTATCATATTTGGAAAATTTGGTTATTGCGATATTAGAATAAACAACATGTGGTTACATTTTATCATGCAAAAAGCCATAAGCAAAACCATGCAAATAAATTTTTTAAAACTTTAAAAAATTCTCAGTATTTAACTAGATATTTTGAAAAAATATTTAAAAAGAATGTTATCATAAAACAAACAAGTTTCAAATAAAAATATATAAATAAAATTTTACCATGCTCACTTGTTACACAATGACTGTAAACTTTGATGCTATATAAGTCAATTACCATGTAACATTTTAAGAAAAAAAAATTTAATTTAATAAATTTCAAGCTATTATCCTTAAAATGTTATATGGCAGTTAAAATAAAAATTTGAGCAGTCTAAAAATGGCTCTCATACATACAATTCACTTAGTTGTTTCGATGATTGTATTGTGTATGAAAAAATACAATTAAGAGAAAATTGAATAAACTAAATATTGTAAGTAATAGATGAACATCATACATTTACAACAACAACAGTACAGTTAGTTTGTAATGTTGCACTATGAGTGAAAAAACATTGCAAATTTCAAACATTGAAATACTAAACATACATTATAAAAATTGAAACAATAAAATAATTGTGAATAAAATAGAAAATAAGTGAAAACATTGCAAATTATGCATGGTATTTGCAAAACCAGTAGAAGGTTTGCCATGCGCCTGGCAACTGTAAAAATTGCTCGGGCTTAACCACGCGTTGCCATTGCTACATGTTGCAGTAATCGAGCGGGTAATTTCGGTAGTATTTTTTGTCCAGTAGCTTTTACAATTATCGCAATCAAAATTCCCAAAATACAAATTGATTTTATTCATATAATTCATCCAGACAAACGGCAAAAATATATCTTGCTGCAAATACGTTACGAGCGGTGAATCGTAAATAATGAGCCATGTATCGGCGCCAAAATGCGTCAACGACCCAGGTGCAAAACTGGTGCTTTTAAGAGCATGATTGTTTTTGAAATATAACACGAAATCGTTAGATGTTTTTATATTGAACGCCATTTCCGATATATAACTGACGGATGTGTTTGTGAACTGAAGTGTCGATAATCGCGGCAACTGTTGGAACGCATTCGCGCCAATCGACGCGAGACTATAGTCATCAATAAGTAACTGGGTTAGGCAATCAGCATGCTTAAACGCGCTATCCGGGATTTTAGTTATACGATTGTTTAATAGTCCAACCAGTTGTGCCTTGGTGAATTGATTTACTACAGCAATTATTTCATTTACGGGATTTAGCAAGTTTAAATTATTTCTAATTATTAGTTTAGTTGTGAATGTATTAGTGCCGCCGAACGCCGCCGCGTCGATCGACGTCAGGCCAATCGCGTTGTCGATCGTAATGTTTGTGATGTTTATATTGCTGAACGAGTTTGCTTTTAGCTTGCTTAATCGTGTATTTTTTTAAGTTAAACGCGTTGTAGCATTTTATTTTAACATCTTCACTTTGCTTGCTTAAATTATTAAATATACCGTGTAGATCTACTTCTTTGTTAATGTTAATACAGTTGATAGTACCATTTTTGCATAGACATGGTGCCAATAAATTCGGTTTTGGACAATTATTACATGCTGCATTTTTAGAACAATCACTTTTAACTACTATAATACTACATGCCACTAAAGTTGTAAACAAAATAATATCTGTAAATAAAAATATTATATTAATTTACGTATTGATAATATTTAACAATAATATATAATAATAATTAATACATATATTTATAAAGTAACAATAATATTTTTATTGTAATAGTATAACTTGCTAATTTAAATTATTTATAAAAGTTGACTATAGTTTATTCTATTATATTTATCTTAATTATATAATTTAGTTATGTTATCTAGTTTAGTAGTATAACAGTTGTATACAATAATATTTGTATAATATTGTAATATTAAATTTTGTTAATTTTATGTTTTAGCAAAAAATAATTAATAAAATACATAAAAATCTAAATATAATTTAAATCTAAAACAAGTGTAATTACTTCAATTTAAAAAGGCTATTATAATTATTATGCTATCATACATAAAATATATTTGATATATTTCATTTGTAAAATACAACAAACATAGTATTAATTAAAAATAATAATCATATTAATATTTAAAAATAATATATTAAATAAATCATACTTTTCACCATACTTCAAGGAATGTTTGTTGTTTATAAAAATTTATATACAAATATCTATTATTCTTTGTTAGTATAAAATGCACAAAATTACTCAAATAAAGTTAAAAAGTATTTTATTAATAATTAAACTGACTAAATCTGTTGGGTATTTTAACTTATATAGAATAAAATTTAATTTAGTGCAAAAATAACAGATTTTATTGCTTAGAAACAATTTGCTGATTACATTCTTGATAAACTTTTTATAAGTAATCGGAAAGTGTTACACAATTGATATGAAATTATACAGTAATATTATATGTTTAATAATTATTATCATATTATTATTAAAACAATAAGTATCTGTTAAATACGCTTAAAATTAATTAAGAATGACATGTTTAAATCAAGTATAATAGCAAAGATGCTAAGTTTCAATTAAAAAATAAATATAGTATTTCAGAGTGTTTTAATATTTATAGCATATTTATTTAATATATTATTATGCATTTATAATAAGCCGGGAAAAAAGGCAACAATGCTATTTTGTTATTATACAATATGTACTTTAACCATTTACAATTTTTTTTATGTTACTAAGACACTAAAATTATATTGCTCTATCCCATAACTAGCAAACTTAATTAATAAAAATAAATTTTTGTATGATTCATTTCTAGCATAACTTTTCAAAAATATTCTGCCTAAATTTAATAATATATAAAATTAGATTTTTACAAAATATGCATATAATATTCTGTTGAATCATAATAAAATTAAATATAATATTTAGAGTTTTTTTTTAAATAGATCTGAAGTAAAACCTAGTTGCAAAGCAACCACGATAGTTATGGGAAGTATTATTTTTTAATTTTAAGCTAATTAATGCATATTATTAATTAAGTATCAAAGGTAGTAATTTGATTCCTTAAGATGTTGCAACACTATGTATGATATGGTGGAAAAATTTTAATAAAAAACGTAATTTCTTGTAAGAATAGTTAAAATAGTCATTACAAATTTAATAAAATCCAATTTATATTGAACCAATAGGTTAATTAAAGTTTAAAATTGTATTTAGCCTAATATTTCATAATATACTATAATGTAAATCAGTATGACATATCATATATTTTTAAAAAATATAATAATAATCGTAGAATATAACATTAGTTTATTTATGATTGTAGTATAATAAAAAATAATTATTATTCAAACTTGTTTTGTATTGTAGTTATAATATATTAAAAATTTCATTTACTATTATAATAGATTGTGTCATTATTAAAATAAATTTTTTCTATCAACATTTATTATATTTTAGTGTTTATAATGTTTATTATTATTATTTTATTTAAAAATTATTTATAATAAAATTTAATATATATTTTATTGTTAGAATATTAATTAAATTACAAATATAAGAATAATATTAATATTTTCTTATGCTTTATTATACATAAATAATACATTTCGCTATTTATAAATGTTAAGATTATTTTAACCAAACTCAGTACACAAAATTTTTAATCTATACCTAAATGCAATTAAATTGTTTTAATTAATATTTTGTAGATATTATAATAAGTAATATTTATTTATAAACAATAGAAAAATATTAAATAAATATTTCGTAATATATTAAATTAAGTTGCGCATATAACTTAAATATTTCAACATGATTACAACTGAAACACATAACGATTGTATTAGCCTAACAAACATTAGTAATGAAATCGGATTTGGCATAAATGTCGCGAATGAAACGCTAGAAATAATAACGTTTAGTACGAATTTGTTTATGCGTTACATTGAACAAATCTACTCAAGCTCATTTTTGCTCATCTACAAATAGTGCGGTGTATGTTGCGAGATTTTTCAAAATTTGCAAACGTTAGGTAAATTTAACATTTTGCATTAAAAAATAAAATGTTTTATATATAAATTACAGTGTAGTCTCGTTATAACGAACCTCGATATAACGAATCCCCGTTATAACTAACGAGTTTTTTGTCACATGACGTTCGTTTCGTATATCGAGATTTCACTGTAGTTATCAAAATCTAACATTAATAAATATATAAATAATATTTCTCCATTATATTAAATTAAAAATATTGCCTCACATTAGCGACAAACAATTTATAACAAATGCAAAATTTTCCATTATAAATGATAAATTTGCATTATTTCCACATTTATTAATATTCTCTAGTTCCCCATCAACAACGGCGTATTTGTTAAAACGTTATAATTTATGTGGAAAACAATGTTTTTATTATACTCGTTATTTTTCGTATTCACCTTATACTAATATATTAGCATTAACAACTAAAAGTAACATAATTTAATTGTGTATCATATCATTGATATTAATAGTGATATGATTAATTACTATATGTTTTAAAATAAATATAAATACCAGAACCTAATTCTATTTTAGCCCCAAAAACATTCATAAACACAATGCTATGCTTTGATATCGAGATCTATTACGCAATGATTGCGTCGATTATTGTCGTGTCGTTTGTCTTGTATTGCAATCGAAACGCATTTAAGGCGTACTTCCGAACGGTTTGGGAATTAACGGCAATTCTCGCCTCCGATTACATGACAATTAAAATAAACACTACATTCGATAAATTATTGATTAGTATTTGGTTAATGAGTTGTACTGTACTATTGGCCGCATTTTCCGGACTAATTAGAGATGAGTTTAAAAAGATTTATTCGATTGATTGGCTCGATTCGTGGGACGACTATATGTCGAAACCAGCATGGCAATCGAAGAAAATTTACCTGTTTATGGGTGATGAGTTAAACTATTATACTCTGCGCTATCCCAACGATAGTTCAGCAAAATTCTTAAAAACACGAAATTTTCAGGTTATAAGAAATATTGAGAGAGTAAATATTTTAGAAATAGTTAGTGGTAAATCAATATTAATATTTGGCAAGTTTCATTTGCATCAATACAAAGCAAAATTTAAGCGGTTTGATATGGATGAAGATATTGATTATCACATATCACGTGATTCTCGTCTTTTGCCTAATTTTATAATGTATAACGCTATTCGGCTAAATGGAACATTTCTAAATAAGCTTAATCAATTGTTAGCAATTAATTTGTGATATAAATAGTATAAAAACTAACATGGTTCAATAATCAATATAATAATTAGATAAAGTATTTTAGATATAGTATATTAGATTGCATTTGTTTTAAATTATTAAAATAAATATATACTATACGCAATTATTTATTCATGTCAATTTTTATTAATTAACTAGTTAACATATAATTTTTTTAATTTATGACATTAATTTTAGCTTGGCATTATACGACTCATCCGATATATTTCAAAAAACTTTGTTAAAATCAATTCGATTTATAACTGTCTATAAGCGCTCCCTTTTGGAAGAATATAATATAATTGATATTAGTTTAGAACAAACGAAACAAATGTTTCTCTTTTTTTACTTATATCGTTATAATTAGCATACCGTTTTTAATATTTGAAATTCTAAATGATGCAATTTTATTTTTTATACTGTATTAACAATATTTTTTTTATTTACACAATGGAATTATAACAACATAAAAAATATTACTAATTTTAGTAATCTGACTTGTTAATTCATTAATACATTGTAGATTCAAATAAAATAACATACACTATGGAGCAAAACTGATTTCAGAAATTTTTAGTTTACTTTGTTTAGAATTTTGCAGACTTTTTAATTTAATAATTTTTTAAAGTCAAAATTAGCTATGTAGAATTGTATTAAATTTAGGTATATTTCTATCTACTAAAAAATTTGTGTAAACTTGGAAATATTTATGCTTGGAGCTTTTATAAGTTGGATATAAAAATTTTTATGTATTAGCTAATTATGAATAAACTATAAAAAACCGTTTGTCCTTCGGCGACATCTTGGTGAATTTGTTAATTTGTTAGGTACAGTTCCTTAATTTCTATATTTATTTGCTTTTCAAACGCAAGTAATCTGGGATATAGTTTATTAAAATAATTAATGTTAAATTTACGAACATTGTTTCTAGCACGCTCAGTTTGCCAAATAAATTTAATTTTTGGATTCTATTTATAAACTATATCTTCAATAGTTTCAGCGATTAAATTCGGTTCGAGTATTAGATATGACTTTAATAGTAAACTTTAAAAACATTTTGTAATTATTGTTGCGAATAATATCAAACAGAAAAAAATATAAATACTACAAAATTTGTACAATTTATTTTAATCATATTTAATTAGTGAGTATAATTTTGAGATTTCATAAACAAATTCTAGAATACTAATAGCAACACTAATATAGTAAATCGTAAATACACCTCTATTTAAATCATTAAAACCTAGAGCTTGCACATTACCCGCGTTGACATGTTTATTTTCATTATGTTTTATCATATTATTATAGCTCTGAATATAATGGATGGCTAAATAGTTTATTAGTTTGTGTTTTTGCATTAAACCGCATTCAACCATATATTTTAAGCTGCAATTAAATAAATATATTATAAAATAATTAGAAATCATGAATTATTTATATAGGAAATACCCATGTTTAATTGTGTTAAGTTTAGGTATATTTCTATCCATTAAATAATTTGTGTAAACTTGCAAATATTTATGCTTGGAGCTTTTATAATCGGGATATAAAATTTTTAACGTATCAGCTAATTGCGAATTAATTATTAAAACCGCTTTTCCATTAGAAACATCTTGATGAATTTGTTTATGAGTAAAAAGCGTTTCTTCATTAACAAAATTTACTTGCCTTTCATAGGCAAGTAATCTTGGATATAGTTTATTAAAATAACACATGTTAAATTTACGAATTTCTAACACGCTCACTTTGCCAATAAATTGAATTTTTCGATTATAGACTATATCTTCAATAGTCTCAGCAATTAATTTCGGTTCGAGTATTAGATATGAATTTAATAATAAACTCGAAAAACATTTTGTGATTATTGTTGCAAATAATATCCAACAGAAAAATAAAATATAGATTTGTTTTGCATTTTGTCGATATCTATCGAATAATTGCGACGACTGTTCCAACAAAACAGTATATAAATTATTCAATGCATTCGATATCGATATTCGAGAAAAGCTCAATATATTAATAATAAAATTATATATGATTAAAGTTATCAACAATAGTAGCCATAACTAGAAACAAAATGTAAATTATTATTCAATTATTATGTAATTATATTTATTTTAACAATTATTACATTTTTTGAAAATAGTGATATAAATGAAAAATATGACATGTTTATTTGATAAATTGGTTGGCCAACAATTTCGATAAAATAAATCTGTTTTGTCAATGTATAATCTCTGATATTATCAATACGATCGATGCTTATATCTAACAAATATAGTATATAATTCTAAAAATTTAAAGTAAATTATAAATATGCTATTTTATCTCCATTATTAATTTACTTGTTTAATTTGGTTTATGAACTTTATATTAATGGCTAAATTACAATTGATATATTCGATGAGTGACAAGGTAAATGAATGCAGTAACGTCTCCTATTATATAAATAGTAAAATAATTTTATTATTATAAATAATTTTTATGTATTTACCTGTACTGGTATATAGATATTAATTAAAGATGTGTAATTTTTATTACAGATATATATTTCGTTTAATTCAGGTATAAATACTTTTGTTAATTTAGCCAGCATTGCAATTAACTTATTAACGGTCATATCAAAAATTTTATAATTGTTAGTTTTTCTGTATTATTGTATTCAATAAAGTGTGGCATACAAATATATTAATAAGGTTTTTCTATGTTTAATTGTAATAATGCATTAATCAATAATAGTAGATGTAGTAAGTTACAAAAATTAGGCGTAGTTAGAATATAATAATTGAATATAATTAAATTCAATTTTTGTTATTTTATACAAAAATAATAATTATATAACTAATTATAGTTAATTAATAGTTAATTAATAATTTAATAGAAATAGTTAAAACAATAATATTTTTAATTAAGACCATGCAAATAATAAACAAGAAATACCATTTATAAATTTTTTAAAATCATGTTAAATGAATTATTATTTATAAATTTGTAAAAATAATACTATTATATTATAATAAAAGTAAATTTATATAATAAATATAAAATAATTTCAGTTTATTTTAGTTAATTTGATAAAAATAAACAGCTAATCATAATAACTAGTATTATTTTTAACTTGCAGATTTTTATAATTAGCAACAAAATCTTTGCATTAATGTGGTCTAATTCTTACATCACATATTTTGTCATACAAAATCTTTACCCATTGTTCTAAAACAACTATTCCGTTATTATTATAAACTTAAAAACTTTATTGATTAAATTAATTTTTATCATGCTGTATTTAGCCATATGGGTAACGTTTTTTTTTTATAAATATATGCAATTTATATAGAAAAATATTTATAAATATATGCAATTTATATAGAAAAATATTTATAAAAATATACAGATATAAATTAGTATTAATATATTTTATTTACACGTTAGATAAATAATGAAATTAATTTATTTTTAAAATAATACACATAAAATTAATTAAATATTATTAAGCAAGTATTAAAAATTGACTAAATAGGAAATAATTGTTAATGTACAACAAGATACATATTGCAAATAATGCTTTATAATAACTAACTAAAATTAGCATAATAAATTAGTTAGATTTAAATTACCTTAACAAAATACTTAATATTGTGATAATAACAAATATAACAATGTAACAATTTATCTATTAGAAGTTACATCAGAAACTATTGATGAATATGGGGGTGGTAAATCCTCTTCTTCAACTTTATCAAATGAGCTAGATGCTTGATAAGTGGGCGGGGGATCGCGCCTAGTGGGCGGGACCATGTTAGGTGGTAATGTGCTGCCATACACCGAATAGGCGCGATTATCCAAGCCATCGGTAGCTGGCACCGGCCTCCTTGGGCGTATAAACAGTTGTCCGTCCAACATGTGCAATCTCTTCTTACAAACATAGCCAATAACCGCAATTAAAACAATTACCACGACAATAACTGGCACCATAATATATACCCAGGTCAAATCAGACTTGGACTCATACACGCATTTATTACCACTATCGTAATCTTCATAGTAACCTTGATCACATTCGCAAATGCCCGTGTCACTACAGCGCCGGTTGAAATCGTAGTAGTTTGAGCATTTGTTTAATGTATCTTGTACCTTGCAGTAGTAAAATTCACACTGCTGCGTTGTCTCGTTGAACGCGTAATTGGGCTTACAGTAGCACTTGTGGTCGACGCACCGTTGGTTCGGCTCATGGCAATCGGTACGGGAATAACAATACTTGTTATACGTGGCTGATGTAAACTTGCATAATTCACCATTGTACTCGTCGCCCTCATAGCCCTCTTTGCACAGGCAGCTCGGTTGCTGGCAAACCCGGTTCGAGTCGTATAACTGGCACTCGGGGTCTGTTTGGCACTGGAATGGTAGGCATTTCTGCTGTGTGTCATCGAAGCGGTAATTCGGCGCACATCTGCATACCTGGCCAACGCATCGCTCGTACTTTAAGTCCGTACCGCCGTTACAGTCCGACATACGCGCGCATTGTTTATCATGCGTAAATTTTACACATCTGTATTTATTTTCAGCGTATTCCAGGTTATAATCATCTTGGCACCGGCATGTGTTCCGATCACATACCATGTTGTTGCTTGGGCATGTGTATTCGCCCGTGCCACAATTAGCTTGTACACATCTTAATTGCTCGGCATCGTAAACGTAGTTTAAGTCGCATGCGCAATTATTAGTTGCTGTATCTTGATACAAGCATTTAGTATATACCCCTCTGCATTTGTCGCTTGTAGAACATTCGAACAAGGTACACTTGTTGCCGTTGTTACTATCTACCGAAAACATCTTGCTGTTGCACTCGCAGTTGCCATCATTGCAATATCTACCTTGATCATATTCTTGGCATGATTTATGCGTGTCACATTTATAATCTTCGCAGTTGTGGCTTGTTTCATTTAGTTTATAGTTTGCTTCACATACGCAATATTTATCCACGCAAACCAGATTTTTACCTGTACATTTATTGTAGTAACAACGGCTACCATATGTATTAGCTTGATGAGCATTAGTTGTGGCTTGCTCATTCGTTGTTTTTGCACTAATAAAATTTGTTATTATTATAAATAATAAAATATAATTTACAATTATAATTTTAAACAACATTTTGTTATAAAATAATTAATAATTATAAACCAACTAACTAAAATAATTAATTAAATTTATTATATATTAATACTAGTTACAAAAATATTTGCTTTACATTAGCAAAATATTTTCAGAATAATATGAATAAATAAAAATTTAATATAGCGTTATATGTACTGTACAATAAAAAAAAAGTACAGTTTGTTTGGGTTGTAGCAAATTAATCATCAAATTTTTTATATTGCTAAACCACTTCACATTTGCTTTGTCAAGCGCATGCTTATCTTAGAAACAATAAATTGAACTATTCATTAACGGAACATTGTAATAAATATTTTTATTTTTGATAAAACAAGCAGTACACATAACCAATATTGTATCTTTATTAAATTGTTGATAAAATTTCAATGTTATTGTGTAACCAAGGTACGTGGCATATAACGCAAAGACCAATATAAATAAGTACATAAGTACATTGATTATTTATTACTAATAAATTATTAGTCATATTTTAACTTTGACATTGTTTAAACGTTAGATAACACTTTCAAAATAATTGAAAAATTAAGCCGCTTACACAATTTTATCAATATATTAATAATCCTATATAATTTTATTGATTTATTAATGCTAGGTATGATTTAATATAATATTTAATAAAGTTATTTTTCAAACATTATTTTTAATAAATTTATAATTATACAAACATTAATGTTCTTACGAGTAAATTATAAAGATACAAATGTTTAATTATTTTTCTTATAAAACAAAATATTTTTATTAATTTTTACATGTATTATTCAAACATACAGTATATAATATATTTTTAAGTATTTTAGAATATATTTTATTGTTTTACTACGTAAATGATATTTATAAGTTTATCTAATTTAAAAACTAATCTGTACACAAAATAACGTGATTATTTATTATTACTTATTATTAATAATAATTTATTATATTAATTTTTAATTAAGTTACAAATGTTATCAAAAATTAACAGTTTAACAAGACTGCCCAGTATGACGTTAATAGCTTTGATAGAAAGTCCAGAATATGTAGTTAATTTTAATCATTAATATA
>JAQIXC010001285.1:0-15688 GCA_034697605.1 Metabelba pulverosa
GTCGAAGGTATCTGTGGTGTAAGCACCGGAATACTGCCTGTACCGTTTGTAGGAGGTGCCTTTGTGATAGGAGGCGTGGCTGTTGTACCAGTGCCATTAGTCGAAGGTATCTGTGGTGTAAGCACCGGAATACTGCCTGTACCGTTTGTAGGAGGTGCCTTTGTGATAGGAGGCGTCATTGTCGTACTGGTGCCATTAGTCGAAGGTATCGATGGTTTTAATGGTGCAGGTGTTTGTGCACTTGGAGTAGAAGTGCCAACGGGTGTCGGCGTAGTTGCATTTCCATCTGCATAGTAAATAATCGATCATATTCAATGACACTAGGTAAAATTTTGCAATCTCTGAATACCATCTATAACAACGCGATTATTACCAGTGACGTTTTTGTTATCGCCGATCACGATATTGTCATTGCCGAGATTGGTGATGCCGTTGCCGCGCAGGTGATTCCGGTCGCCTTCGTTGTAGGTACCATTGCCGATAATTGTATTGTTTACGCCCGATGACGTCACTTTACTGCCTTGCACAAAATTCGTATCGCTACCACCAGCATCTTATTTTTACAAAGTGCAATTATATGAGTTCGAGTAAACTTATTCGAATAAAGTTATTTGATCAATTCAACTAATATACAGTATATCATATAATTAACAACTAATATAGATGATTTAATAGGCGTATGGAAAAAGCGTATAGAAACAATTGTTTTTTATTTTACCTAGGCTTATTAGGAGAGATATAGTTATATTATAAAATTATTTATTTAATTACGGCTATTGCCTGGGTGATCACTTATATTACATATTTAATATATCAAGATAATGTAAAAAATATTTGCTTTTAAAATTTGTTTTAAAGTTTTGTTGTTTGAGTGTTTTAAAATATCAAGCTTATTTATATACTACAAATTATATATTACAGTATATATTACAAATTATAAAAATATTTTTAATTTTAAATTACGTTGGTTATTTTTTATATATTTAACTATTAAATTTGGTTATTGTTATTCATTAGTTTAAATGTTACTTTGTTAATTTTAATAAAAATTTTCTACAAATATTTTGTGCGAGTTTATTTTTGGTCGAATTTTAGAAATATCACTTGTGCTAATAACTTAGACAAATAATTAGTTGCAAACCCAAGTGTAATTTCTAAAATTAATTTTTAACTAATCTTTCTAATAAGTTAGTAATAACAATTAATATAATCTTAAACAGTATCAAATTCAATTATAGAATAAATAAATCTATCGTTATATCTATAATTTATTAAATTAATAAATTATTAAAATTAAAAATTATTTATTAATTTACAGCCACATTCATAGTAAGATAAAATAATTAAAAATAGTAAAATAAATTAATAAAATATATGTACCTGGCGCCGAATTTGTACTGTTACTTTGTTGCATAAACTCGACGAGTTTTCGAGCCATCGCCATTAATTGCGCGTTATTGGCCTGCGGGTTGGCGGCGGCTTTCGAGCCGCACCCGCACCCGCAACCACCCGACGCCGACTTCATCGGATGCGCGTCGGCCAGAAGTAACTGTGTAATCGCCACCGTTATCGGCAACAATATGCCGAACATTCTGTGCACTTTTTTACCCATTATATCACGCTGCTTAATTCGCGTGCAACTATTGCCCAAGTACGATATTTTCGATAATAATTATGTGTGTCGATTTATTCATCCTTTTATTTTGTTATACTGTTACATTCAGTTTAAAATTTTTTCGTTTATTTTATAAACATGTCTAAATTTTTTTGTTGTAATTTATTAGCTTACATTTTTCCATTGCAATTTAGAGCAGTAAATACAGTATTCATTCATTGATATTTTAATATTCGTATTCATTCATTATTTTAAGCATTTATATTTTGTCACCGTATTCGTGACTGTTAACATGTTTGTTTAAAAAAATACTGTAATTTTAAGCTAAAATTCCAATTGTAAATGCTGTGAGACATAATGAGAGCAGTATTTAATCTGTTAAATTTAATTAATAAAAAATATTCTCATAAATTCAAAGCAAATATAATATACAATGGAATTATTCAATTTAAAACAATATACTGTCTATTTATAAAATTATATTTAATATTTTTAATTAATTCTGATATAATAATACCAAGAATTATTAATCCCTGTAATGTTAACTATTTTGTAATTGTTGTTAAATTGTTAAAATTTTTGTAATTCTTTCATATCATTACGTTATTTACACATCGATATACAGTATACAGTATATTTAATAATAATTTTATCCATAATTTAAGTAATCTGTAATTACTTAACACAACTTAAAGTATGACCATATTGCAGCAATCGATATACGACCGTTTCGGGCACCTTTGCGGCCCCCGTAATCATACTTTAAGTGGTCATACTTTAAGTTGTGTTAAGTAATTACAGATTACTTAAATTATGAATAAATTAAATCAACACAACTTGCAAAACCTATTTAAATTAATTTTATCATTAATAAAAATATTCTTTAAACATCAAGTATTTACTATGCAATTTTCTACTCTCTGATTAGAAATATCTATGCAAAGTATAAACTGTATTTATAATTATATAATATAGTACAACATTATATAATCTTATTATTATCTAGAATAATGTTCAAATAGTATTTATAATGCTCATTTAAACATTGTATTATAATTAGAGAATAAAAAAATCCGCATTTATTTTAATGTAAGCCTTCTTGTAAAACTTATGTCTTGCTAAATTTTTATTAATTAAAAATAAAGTTTTATACTAACTGGCTCAAGTTTACCAATTAACTTTACTCTACATGTAAATATACAATTTATCGAAACAATACAAATATTATTTTTGTATTATTAATATTCAATTGTATTATTCAGTATACAGTAAAGTATTTAAAGTTTAATTAGCAAATTGTACTTAAGTCAGTTAGTTTAAAAGTGTACCTATAATTAATATATATTTAGCAAGACATACGTTTTACAGGAAAGCTTACATTAAAATAAATGCGGATTTTTTATTCTCTAATTATAATAATATACATCAAGTATAGATAGCTTGATATTTAACTACAGTAGTTTACATATATAAATTAAATGCACTTTAATTGTTTATTAAAAAAATTATTATTGATGGCAAAAAATATTTAACATGCTTATGTAGTAGTTATAAACACAATTAAAACATAAATAGTTTTAGAATATTTTAAAAAACATAATTTTAAAATGCATTGTTTATTAAATAATAATTAAAAAAGCAAATCCAACATTGCAAAGTAATTCATTAAAACTTTGGTTAATTTTTAATTATGACAATTTTACTAATTTATAAATACATGAGTAAATACAAAATTTTAGTTTAAACAATATGATATTACTGAATAAAATTTTAAACTAACAAATTTTTATCTAACTATTAATTAATTATTATAGACGAGTCCGCCGTCGACGACGAGATTAGCGCCGGTTATGAATGAGGCGTCAGTTGAGGCCAAAAACACTACGCTTTTCGCGATGTCTAACGGATTGCCGACTCTCTTGAGCGGTGTTCGGCCGCTAATCTTCGCGACAAACGCTTCTAACGGTTTAATCGGTAATTCCTTTACTTCCTTATCAGTTAGTATGAAGCCAGGACTGTAAATAATATAATTTATACAATATAAAATTTTTTGTTAATTAATTATTTATATAAATTATAAAATTACTTAATAGCGTTGACGCGAACATTGGGTCCCAACTCGATAGCCAATACTTTAGTCATCATATCTATCGCCGCTTTCGATACGCAATACGCGGTTAAGTTCGGCGCCTATGTTTTTAAGTGGAATGAATAATTTTGATAATTTAATTTATATCTAAGTATCTAATTAAAATAACCGGATCAATTGATGAAATGCTCGAAATACTAATTATTGTGCCATTGGTTGCCTCCAAATACGGAACCGACAGATGACTTAACTCCACATACGCTCGTAAATTAGTGGCAATAACTTCATCAAAGATCGGCATAAACTTCTGGTCCCGAAGGCCCGCCTGTAGGCCAATACCCGCGTTATTGACCAAAACATCTAATTAACCCAAAGTTTTGATCGTTTCGGTCAACAGTCGCGTCATGTCTTCGCTTTTTGTCACATCCGCCTCCACTTCTAATGGCTATAAAATAAAACTTGTTCATTACTATTTAATTATAAAAATTAATATTTAATACAATATATTATTTTAATTATGCTAAAAATTTCAATGTTTTATAAATATTTAATAATAAATGTAAACATTGCAAATATTTCAAAAATAATAAATAATTTATGATGGTACATATTTATATAAATTAAAAATTATTTCAAACGTATAATTATAAAAATATTTTAAATACATAGTTAAATTAAGTCATAACTAATTAGTAATTTCTGATAGTTTTAACGGCGACAACGCCTCTAATTCAAGCAAAACAATTTTTATTTCCTCGGCATTCCTTCCGGTGACGACTACCTGTGCGCCCAATGACGAGAATAGTTTTACAATACCGGCGCCTATACCCGATGACGAACCGGTGCACAAAAAGACTTTTCTCGTAAAGTCACGCGAATTCTTCACATTATTGTAGTCGTCATTATGCAAATCATATGATATGCTTGCGCTGATTGTCGACAAAATCAATAAAAATATTAATTCTAGTATTAGCTTCAAATTTATTATTTTAAACATGTTGAAATAATTTTAATCGGTTATTTATATACATGTTACTGTATAGGCGATAGTGATCGGCTGCAAAGGTAACCGATCACTATCGAAGACAATTAAATTAACAAGTAGATTGTTGGTAGAACTAGAACTTTATTAAATTAACTGAACAATTAAAGAAAACAATAGAAATGGTAAAACGTGGTCTGGGCTGACTCGGAACGTCCGGTTCCTGATACTAGTGCTCTCTGTTTGAGCGCTGCCTCTACTGAGGGCTTATGCTCGTCGACTGCTGTCGTCGACGACTAACTCCAGACTAACTGCTAGTAACACAAATCGTTCTCTTATAGGTGCCAGCAGTTAACATGTTAGTAATAATCTAGAAATTAGAATATGAGTGTCAGGTAATGCGTGAGAGGGGAATAAATGACTGGGTAAGTATGAGTTGAGGTGAACATGATTAGTTATGACTAATTTAAATAGGTTTAGCCTTTACTCGCGGGTGTTAATCATCGCTCATAACATCACACCACGGCAAGGCTAATGTCTGACATGAAACAATTTGCAAAATTGCGAATGTCAGACATAAGACGAGAATATAAAAAAATAAATACTTTTATGGTGATATACAAATAAGCATGAGACTCTTTATCTCAGGGTCGTGGGTTCGAGCCCTCCGTATCGCTCATAACATACATAAACTAAAAAGTATGTTATCTTATTTATCTCACAATGATTAACTAGTTAAAGTTTTATTGATCATTAATTTTATTAAGCGTTGTTACAGAATATAGCAATGAATTTATAATAAATTTATTAGTTTGATAAATACTGCAATAAATTTATTAATTTTATTCATAAATAAGTAAATTATTTACATTATAAATTATATATTATATGAAATTTTATATAATAATAATTTTTAATATAATAGTAAAAGCTCTAAACGTTTTATTCAAATATTAGTTATATAATATAGAATAAATCAAATACATTTATAAAAATATTGAAATCATACTATGTACATATACGTAAACAATTAGATCGTACACATAATAAGATTAAAATTAAGTAAATTATTTTAAACAAAAATTTATAATTATTAATTAAAAACAAAATTGAATTTATTATATTTTGTTTAAAATTATATTCAATATTATATTTGTTTATAATTTGTATAAAAATTACATATTATTTAATATAGAAAAATTATGGATTTTCTTTTGGCATTTTTTTTAAGTTTTGTAAATTGGCATTTTATATAGAACTAGTAAACTTTTGAAATTACAAAAACAATAATCAAATCAAATCAATCAAATCAAATCAATCTTTTTGGAATCTCCTTTAACTTAAACTGGTCTTCCAGGAAATTCATTATAATTCTATGGGGGAGCAGGGTGGGCTTTTTTCTTTTTTTTTTTGCCCCAAGCTAGACGCGACCCAGCGACCTGTGGCACTCAGAGTATACGCGTTACCATCTGAGCCACGCTCGACCCCAATACAATGTAACTAAATACAATAAATGTTAACTAAATATAACTTAATTTATAAAATGGTTCAAATTGTAGCAAAATAGCCTTAAAAAAAGAAAAATAGAGGTATAACTAAACACCCGTTCGCCGCAATTTTGTTTATGTTTTAAAATATTTTGTTTGAGTTTTGTAGTAAATTGCATGAGGTTTAACTTGATATAAAATACATGTTGTTTATAATGATTTAAAACTAGTTAATTTTAACATCTTAAGTGTACGATCTAATTATTTACATATCTGTATTCCGTAGTGTTTAAATATTGTTAATTAATTTATTATCTTTTCAAAAAATTATAAATTTATATAACGCTAATTTTATCAAACTAATTTATTACAATAAAACAATACTTAATAAAATGCCAAATAGTCCTATTACACTAAAACTGGCTAATTTTGGGCATTCTTTTTATTAATTAAATTATTATACTTATATTATTTTTAAATTTATTGTAGATTTATGTACTCTATAATATGTAACTTTTTTTAATGACGAGATGGCTCAATTATGATAACATATTCATAATCAGCATGATGGATTTAGTTGAATTTGATGTATATATATGTCATATATTACAACTATGAAATTCCATATTTACTTATACAAATGTTGTTCATTTTGATGTTATTTATTCAATAAGCTTAATAAATCGCGATTGCAACGTGGAAAAAATATATATGAAAACTGGTTTATATATTTTTATTGAACAAAACATACCATTATTATAAATGCTTATGTAATCAATAAAATAAATTAATTAATTTATTAAAATATCCAGATAGGCGTTTATTTTATTAAAGACATAAAATATTATTTAAAAAATTGAATAATTATTTTGGAGTAAATTTTTAGTTTTATATTGTGGCAATTAAATATTTACTACAAATACAATTAAAAATTGTGAATAACATAGCATTATCAACGTTCAAAACAAGATTTTAAATCATTAAATTAATTATATTTCATTGGCCACGAGCATAATAGTATAAGAATCATGACAATAAAAGTTAGTGCTGACAGTACCGGTAGTTTGGTACCAAGAATAAAGACCATCATTAAATTTAATAATAGCTGTGTTCGCAATACCATTATTGGATAGACACCCATATAAACCATTAGAAACTTCTTCAGCACCGTGTAAATGTTTGCAGTTTGGCATACAATTATTAACAATGTTTGTTAAATCATTAGCGCTTCGGTCACTATTCGTATGTCCAACCCATAAACTACGTTTGGTGTCACGAAACCAATTTTGCGCCTGGCTACCTTTGTAACACCAATGCTCTTTGGCGCCTCTCGTATTTTGCGAATAACTACCCACGTTCCAATGCCGAAAGTAATATTTATCTTCCAAATATTTGAGCAAATTTGAAGCGAAATCCGAATGCGACATACTCGACCATTCATCGAGTTTATTGTCTATCTCACCCTTTGCTGTATTCCAAAAGGTATTCTTGATATATTGTTCTGAGTCTCTAAACGAGCTAATTATTTCATTTAAATTGGAGTGAAAATTTATCATATCCATATTAATTGTGGAATTAGCCATTTCATCGTTACCAAGTTTATATCGCTCGCAAACAGAATAAAGATTAGTGGCTTGATACAAACGCATCGTAATTATTTGCGACCATTGGTATAATTTTCGCATGTCAGACTGGCTTTCATATATATCTTTTACTTTCAAAAATGTTTCGGACGTCAGTTGCTCATGTACCCAATTTAAAAAATCTAGTGGTTTTTTCTGTTCACAAGTTTCTATAAATTCATTTTGGGTATAATTTTCGGGTGTAGCCAGAAATCGTTTGAAGTAGTCATTTAGGGTTGATACAGTTTCGAAATGTGTTTTCCACTCTTCCTGAATAGCGACCTCTTTGATTTCCAGTTCGATATCGACTAGGATGCCTTCGATCACATGTAAACTTGACTGAATTTCATTTAGTTTTTCCATAACTGGATCCTCTTGTGGCATGAATAGTTTTAGTATGTCAGTTATTAAAGCTGATATTGGGCCAATGTCAGGAAGTGCGTTGCCTAATGAAGTAATTACGTCCATTACAGTTTGCAGTTCCGGATTCGTTCCAAGCGCAGCCAAAGATGTCGCCACTTCTCCCCATTTTTCCAGTTTTTCTTTTATATCATCGTCGTTAGAAATGTTACCATTAAAAACAGCTTTTTCACTGTATGAATGTTGTATTCGTTTTACCGGAATACCGTTAATTTCTTGGCTTACTGATTTCTCAGATATATATGCAATAAGCACAATAAACACAAATATTTTTTCCATGTTGCTCAGTTCTATTTTTCACTCATTTTTTAGTATTTATACCATTTTTTTTATCTATATGAGTTTTTAATTTAATCTATTAATTCTATTATCTAATTACTTTATTATTTTTAATAACTTAATAAGCATAAGCTAAGACATTTGTTTATTTTTAAAATATCAGCATATTTTAGCAGATAACTTGTTATTGAAATATATAACATTTAAATAATTAATACTAAATAATTTGTTTAATTTATATTTTATTGCATTTATAAAAAAAACTTATACTTTAAATAACATTTTAAATTGATTTCAAATTCAAATTAAGTAAATATAGAACAATAACAACTAAAAATAAACTACAATTTAAAATTGTAATTTTATAAAAATTTTTAACAATTATATCACATTGTAACTTATATAGATTGACTATTTTTAGACAAATAATTATTTTAACTAAAACTACGCTCATTTTATTATAAAACTAAATCAAATTTATTTAAAAAGTAATTTATTAACATATTAATGACAGGTGCAATATCATTAATATTCTGACATTTATATTGTTTATAACAATTGTAGATTGCCCAATTATAGATTATAGATATTATAAATTTCAAAGTATTAATATTTCGTATAAATATTTCAGCATTTATAATTTTACTTAACAATAGTTTAGGTGTTATAATTTTATTAAATTAATTGAGATTGTTGTAATAGTATATAGTAATATAAATTAATTTCAGTTTTACATTAGAATAAAATTGTCCTATTAGAAATAGTCAATTTATAAAAACTATAATATTAATTCCATTCTAGGTAATAATTAAATTCAAGTGGTTTGTTTACTCCAAAATATTAATCTACATTAAAAAAGACTCCCAAAGAGTTAAGTGAATTTTGTACCTCAATTTCAATAAATTCTGATATAATTGTTGATGATTATGCATAAACATAAATTTTTAATGAAATGCAAATCTTATGAAACTCTTTGGGAGTCTATTAGTATAAAGATAACTCATTATTAACACGAAAAAATACCATATGAATTTAATTGTTTATAATTAATTTTTATATTAATACACTTAATAATTTACTAGTACTATAAATTAGAAGTCCTTTACATTTATATTTAACAAAATATAATCCCGGTTATTCAGACTTAACCACCCGATTCGGCCCGGTCTAAACAAGATAATTTATCTGCCATATTAAGAAAATTTTATTAGTAAAAGTTTTACAAATTATTTGTCATTTTATTAATTATGTAAATATTTCAAAACTCTATCGGGATATTTCTCAGCATCAGCCCGATCCGGCCCGACAATTTTTTATCTCGGCCCGGCCGGTTTTCGACCCATAATATAAAGTTCTTACTTAAAAATATGAACAATAACTAAAACTTCGTTTATAGTTTATAATGTCGTTTATAATGTAAATGTAATGTAACTATGCAATTGCTGATGTAATCTTAAGATCTTAATTAATAATCAATAAATATAAACTTTCAAATAAATAAAATTAATTTATAAAAAAAATTTATTAACAAATTTGATATTTTCAGATTTATAAAAGTAAAACTTATTTTTAAATTTCTTTTATACCAAAGATGCGGGGGTAGATTCTAACAAATCCAAATTGTAAATTTTTAAAATCGGTCCAGTGGTTTCCGAGAAAATCGGGTTCAATATCAATTATCTCAAATTCCACCTAATGTATATTTAAATTATAAATAAATCATATACATTATTTGTTGATAGTTAAAATACAATGTAGCTTGTGAGTATGATTTAATAAAATAAAATGAAATTAAAACATGAAGCCAGTTATTTAATTCAATTGCATTTATCTCAACTTTTATTGTAATTTTATTTATAAATATTACTTTAATTTCAATGTATATATATAAATTTTGCCTGTATAATCTGACTTCAATTAGCATTTTTGTCACCTATGGTTAGTGTTGCCAACCCTCAAGGAATCGCCTTGATTCTCCCGGAATCGAACAAGTTCTCAAGGCTACAGATCAGCCTTCTACCTTGGCACCATAATTCCATGGAATTAATTTTTTAAATATTTTAAACATAATTTGTTAAAAATACAATTAATTTATTACAAAAATATTATATTTTTATTAAATTTTAAATTCTCAAATTGTATTATTAATTAATATTTGCCCAGATAACTTCACTTTTCAATTGATATTTTTAATTATATAAAAATGAATAATAATAAAATAAATAAATATAATAAGTTTATATTGTTGAAAGCATCATAATACTAAAAAAATAGTTTTGCAACTTCTTAAATATATATCAAAATAATAAACAATTTTACAATATAATCGTACCAATTTTTTTATATTAAAAATTGTGAATAATTACGTTTTATGATATTAAAGGGTTTGCAAATATTATATCACATAATAATTATTTTTAGTATTATTAGATTAAACTTATAAATTGACATTTTGCAAAGGTATAATAATCTGAATATTAATTTTTGAGATATAATAAAAGTTTTTTAATTAATATATTTTTTAAAATTTTTATAACAAATATTAATAATTAGACAATCTACATGAGGGCTTTTCAACTTTTAGTGCATATTTAGGATTAATATCTCTTTTCTATATCGTAGAACAATTTAGTGCTATAGAGAGCAAAGCTGATACAAACTCTAAACCAGTTTATGCATTTTAGAAAAGTAAGACAATCAGGCGTTTTTGATTAACATGCATACAAAACCTCTGATTGTCTTACATTTGTGCAATGCATAAACTGGTTTAGAGTTTGTATCAGCTTTGCTTTCTAAAGCACTAAATTGTTCTACGATATAGAAAAGAGATATTAATCCTAAATATGCACTGAAGGTTGAAAAGCCCTCATGTAGATTGTCTATTAATAATGCTTTTAATTAAAAAAGTGTTATCTCAAGGAATCCTCAAGGTGAAAATTGGTTATTTTTTAAATTCTCCAGGAATACCAAGTCAAGAGTTGGCAACACTATCTATAGAATGATAATTCTATGTTATTTAATTATAAGGACTAGATTCTTCTTCTAGATAATTACCCTTATAAGATTTATCCAGTTAAATATGTTTTTTGCGGAGGCCAATAGAAGACATAATTTAGTAGACATAACTTTATTTAGTAATAATTAACATATACTGTACATTTAAAATAAAATGCGCACACATAACAATTACAGTATACGGACAACAGAAGTTTGTTAGAAATAAAAATGTATTTGTACTTGATAATTTTGAATGTAGTATTCTTGCATTAGACATGCTTAATTAACCAGGATATTAACACATGCAATCAAGTATATACAAATATTATTACTGCCTACAATATAAATAAATGTTATTTTTATAATATCTTTTGGCACTCCCGCCTTTAATGACTACGTGTGCGCCCTATGCCGAGAATAAGCGCACGATTTCGGCGCCGATGCCCGACGACGAGCCGCTGACCAAAACGACTTTTCCGCTCAGATTTTGCCAATTCCTCACTTCATTGTAGTCTTTATTTAACAAATCGTATGATATGTTTGCGCTGACTATCGATACAATCAATAATATTAATAATTCCTGTATTAACTGCATATTATTCTATTTTTTATTAGTATATAATATTAGTATTTATAATATTTTATTAAATTAATTAGAATTTATCAATTTTAAAATAAAGAGTAATCTGCATTTATATTTAAAATTACACCTGCTATTTTTCGCAGTCGGATATATTTGTTTTTTTTTTCTATATTATAGATTAGATTGTATTTTAAAGTTTGATTATAATTCAGTATAAAACTAATAATATTTTCTTTTCTATTTAATTGTTATATATAAATAATTATAATATAATATTTAATTTTAATATAATTAATGCAAATTTTGTTTATTAATATAAAATAAATCCCATTCGTTGCTCGAATAATTTTTTTTAATCATTTAGTTTTATTTTTGTTAATTAAAATAATAATATATTTTTTACAAAATTATATCATATCATAATATTACTGTAGATCTTGATAAAATATATTATTTTTAAATGTCATTAGCTAATAGAAATATGTTTTACAAAATTATTAATTCAATATTACTAAATTTTTATTATATTATATTATGCAATATAAAAATGTAAATGTTAATTATTTTAAAATTACATTAGTTAACAAACTAATTGTCATTTAAAAGAATAATCATAAATATTTAAATATTACAAAAATAACATATTAAAATTATTGTCTGTTTATATGCAAGGATATTTTAAAATATGCTACGAATTAATACTTAATAATTTATAACTGCAAATTAGTAATCTAAGTTTATGCGTGATTATATTTATTTTTATAACAGATGTGACATTTCATTTTAAAAAACTATTTTATTTTAGCAAAGACATCTTGATTAATTCTCATTAGATAATTCTCAAGTAATTTACCGGAATTTAATATTATTATACCAATATAAAAACTTAATTATATAGTTAAGTTATAATTTTGATTTCTAACCTAATAGATTAAATAAAACAATTGCGCTGGCTAATGTTTAATTGAATTAAATGTATAAGTACATTACAAAAAATATCAAAACAAAATAGACTAAATAGATAGCATAATATAATTGTAAAATTTTTATACATAATTTAACTAAAGATAACTTTGTTAATATATAAGAATAAGCAGTTTATATAATATTATTCAATTAAAAATTTATTTTAAAAATATTCTTATGCATGTAACATTTTAGTTAAACACATTTAATTTTATAATGACAAACCGAATTAATGTCTGCCAAAAATATCGCCCTGGGTATAGACGAGGCCGCCATCGATGACGAGATTAGCGCCGGTTATGAATGAGGCGTCAGTTGAGGCCAAAAACACTACGCCTTTTGCGATGTCTAACGTCTCACCCGTTCTCTTAAGTGGCGTTAGACTAATAACCTCTTCCATTAACTTCTTCAAGATTACCGGCGGTATACCTTTGGTCATGCTAGTTGGTACCATTCCGGGACTGTTGTAACATGATACAATAAAAATATTGCAATATTAAATAAATTTAGTGCAAAATTAGTTAAAAATTTTAATTTAAATTACTTAATAGTATTGACCCTAACATTGGGTCCCAACTCGAGAGCCAATACTTTAGTCATCATATCTATCGCAGCTTTTGCTATGCAATACGCGGAGGAGTTCGTCAACTAAACATGTATAAAGTATAAAATAATTATTTTTACATGATAAAATAATTTATTTACCGGATCAAGCGACGCGAGACTTGATATACTAATAATGGATCCATTGGTTGCCTCCAAATACGGAACCGACAGATGACTTAACTCCACATACGGTCGCAAATCGGTTGCAATAATCTTATCGAATGCCGGCATATATTCCGGGTCTTGAATACCGATCGATACACCAATACCGGCGTTATTGACCAAAACATCTAATTTACTGAAAGTTTTGATCGTTTCGGTTAACAGTCGCGTCAAGTCTTCGCTTTTTGTCA
This sequence comes from Metabelba pulverosa, assembly GCA_034697605.1. NCBI lineage: Eukaryota > Metazoa > Arthropoda > Arachnida > Sarcoptiformes > Damaeidae > Metabelba > Metabelba pulverosa. Next base: position 14,000 of record JAQIXC010001285.1, read on the forward strand.
CATCCGCCACCACTTCTAATGGCTGTACAATAAAATTTGTTTATGATCATTTAATTATAAAAGGTAATATTTAATACAATTTATATCATTTTAACATTCAAAAAATTTTCAATGTTTTATAAATATTTAATTAAAAATGAAAACATTGTAAATATTAAAAAAATAATTAATAATGTATGATAGTACATATTTATATAAATTAAAATCTATTACCAACGTATAATGCATAGTTAAATTAAGTCATTATTAATTACCTTTAGTTTTAACGGCGAAAGCGCCTGTACTTCAAGCGAAACATTTTTAATTTCCTCGGCATTCCTGCCGGTGACAACTACCTGTGCGCCCAATGCGGAGAATAGCTTCACAATACCGGCGCCGATGCCCGACGACGAGCCGGTGACCAAAACGACTTTTCCCGTAAAGTCTCGCGAATTCTTTACTTCACTGTAGTCTTCATTACGTATATCATATGATATATTTGCGTTGACTATTGACACAATCAATAAAAATACTAATTTTAATATTAATTGCATTTTTTTACTTAATCTAATATTATAAATGTTTTAAACTAATTGAATTAATGTTAGGCAGTACTTATATGTAAAAATTAAATATGTCATACTTCTCACGACAATATTTTTAAATATTAATACATATTTTGCTATCTTTATATTTAATCATATGATACCATTATAATAGTTATAATCCTTAAATGTAATATTTTTATTTTTATATTCATATAAAATTTTGTGTTTAGTTTTAAATATTAAATATTTATAAATCATATATTTATAATAATTAACACATAATAATTAAACATAACTTATTTATAAGTATATAAGAATTATTATCAAGCAAAACACACTATTTTATAAATTATAAAAATTATTTATTTATTTATTTTATAAGCAACAGTAGTTAATTTTTCATTTACTTTATTATGAACATAATTATTTTTAATCAAGGTTACTTTGATTAATTATCAAGTTTAATTTCAATTATTAATTTTTTTATGTTAGCATTAAATTATTTATTATGAATTAAATTTGATATTTTAAATGAATTTATCAGTTTGATTTTTAGAATTAGTTTTTATTTACCTTATTGGTACAATATTTTTTTGTTATACTATATATTTGCCATTAAATTATTCATCAATTTATTTTTAATGGTTTTCAATTTATTGCTTGTTATCATTCCGGGAAAATTATAGCAAGATAATAAAAATAATAATATAATAAATATTTACTTATTATAAACGCAAAAATAAATGAAATATTTAATTACTTGATAGCATTGACCCTAACATTGGGTCCCAACTCGAGAGCCAATACTTTGGTTGTTATATCTTTCGCCGCTTTCGATAAAATAGTATAATAAGAAGATTAGTTTTTGATTAATTTATACAATTATACAATTCATATTTTTATTTAAGTATTGAGCGCTTAGTACATAGCAGTTATTTAGTATTGAATTAATTGATTATTAAAAATTTTAAGCATAAGCCAAATATGTTTAAGCTAGTGATTGAAAAAATCAAAATTGACATTTTTATTACCATTCCATTACCACCTAGTAAAACTCCATTACCATCCCATTACCACTAAATTTAAAAAATATATCCCACTACCATCCCATTACCATGAACAAAATTCCATTACCATTCCATTACCGGCTGAAAATTTTAAA
>JAQIXC010001286.1:0-15686 GCA_034697605.1 Metabelba pulverosa
ATTTGCCAAAATCGAATTAGTAGTTCTCGAGAAATCTTTAAAAAACCATGCGAGAGTAATAATGGAACGGCTGTATATTGAAAATAATATACAGTAATAAAAACTTTTAAAATATTATTTGTTTATAAAATAGTAACATTAAACAATTATTCTAAAATTATTTTTATTAATTAATCAATTATGCAAATCATATTTCCAAATGAAGTAGTCATATCATCATTATTACAATGCATAATAAATTCCCTAAAATGTTTCAATCTAAATAGAAAAAAATTTCACCAAATAATAATTATTGTTTTTATAATTGTGTTTTTATATCAATCAATTGACTTAACAATAAAGTACATAAATTACGAAACAATGGTAAACACAGAATTAGTTAACAAGAAATCGCACGAAATTCCTGCGATCACTGTCTGCTATCCGACGCTCGCATCGCATACGTTGTATACATACGCCGAATGGTATCCGAAATATCAGTGTCTATTGAATCAATATATGAAACTATTTGACTCATCACATATAAAATCATTAGTGCTAAAAAACATGCACTTTGATTTTGTCACAAAAAATGAGACTTTGTTACTTGAAACATTTAAACCAATTCTGAAGTTTAGCAACATGCTCAACTTATCAGTAAACGAATTAATTGACATGTTTGGATTTAAGCTAACTAAATTATTTACCTTGTATATTAAACAAAATATACATTATGATCAAATTATTACCGAATTTAATATCTATTATGCGCTTGCAATACTCAATCATAAATTGCAAAAATGTACCACGTTCATTCCGAAAATGTTGGAGAAAGTCGAATCGCATCGTATTTTAAGTATGAGATTACAAATTGGAAATCAAAATATATTTTTTCCGCATATATATAAAGATTCGAATGTAACAGAATTATATTTAATGATACATTCGCTCAACGATTACCCTGATATTTTTTCAAATAATAACTATATTAAATTAATGTCAAATTCTGACAACAAATATACTTATTCAGCAATAGAGACGCGACTATTGCCGCCGCCGTATAAAACCAATTGTCGTACTTATGGTTCAAATAACTCATCTATTCTATGGAAAACTAGAACCGATTTTATTAATAATTGTTTACTAAATCGCATTAAACTCAATAAACTAACATGTTTAAATATGCCAAATAAATTTTTATATCCGCTTAAATATCTTTATAAAACTAATTTCACAAGTTTATGCAATGTTAATAATATTACTATAAATGCAAATATTCAACCGATTATACATACTTGCAACAAATTGTACAAGCGCAATTGTAATAATAAATTATATATGTTAAAATTAACCACTGAATCTATATTCAAACAGCAGACATGTATTCAAATAATACGTGAAGAGTTTTCAGAAATGTTACTACAGCATTTACCAAAAATTACGTTTATTAAATATGTTTTAGAAATTAGCGGTTTGTTTAGTATTTGGTTTGGATATTCTGTATTTCAAATAATACACATATTATTAAATAAAACACAACTTATTGTATTCAATAAATTACGTAATAAAATAAATATTTATATTAATCAGTTTATTTATTTATTCATTTGCCTATTAAAAAGCAAGTTACAACAAGCTATCAAATATGTCTCATTAATAATTTGCACTTGTGTTTTAATTTATCAAATAATATTAATTTTGCAAACATATTTTACATGGAAAAGTCTTGTCACAATAAATTTTGAACAAATTACCTTAATACAAAAACCAGCAATAACAATTTGTTTTCCTAATTTCATTAAACACTCTGTTATTAATCAATACCCGGAATATACTGCTAATTATACAAAATATTTGATAGATATAAATAACACACATGATCGTAGGTCATTTTGGGAATCTAATTATTTTATTAATTTAATAATGCTCAAAACTAATATTACACTCTACAATCTTTATAATAATATTTTGACAACTAAGGTGTTACCAAGTTTAAATATAAGCTTATTGTTTAATCAAAATAATTATAGTTATAATTTAGTGCCGTTAGAAACATATATAAATGAAGATTGCCACTGTAATACATTTTTTAGCAATATCAATTTGCAAAATATCAAATTAAACTTGAATAGAATAATTATTAAATATAAATGGAATAACTCAATTCCTTTCAATTTATACAGTGTACAAAAAGTAGCTATCTATCTACATTCACCCAACTCAATTATACAATCGGCAAATGTTTATAACATAGACATAGAGTTCGGGCGCAAAACTCACATCGATTTCAACGCGATATCTGTGCGCCGACTGCCGGCGCCATTCGAAACCAATTGCCGAACATATGATTTGAACGACACGTCGAGTCATATGAATACGCGAACCGATTGTATAAATCAATGCGTTTTAAAGCTTACGAAAAGTAATTACAGTATTGACTGCATTTCATATTCGTGGCTATATTTGGTGCGAAAAGACTATTACACTAACGAATCGATTGATATATTATGCAACGATACAAATGATATTCATAGTTATACTGTTATGGATGATTTTGTGCAAATTTGCAAAAATGATTGCCAGAAATATTGTAATGAAACATATTATAATGCGCAAGTAAAAAGCAAGCAAAATATTCATGATAAATACAGTTTTCGCGTTTATATCAAACACAACCGATCGCCCGATCAGTGCATTGAATATATGCCGGAAATGAGTGCAATATCTTTGGTCTCGAACTTCGGCGCTCTATTGAGTCTGTGGTTCGGTTTTTCGGCAATTGATTTGTTATATTTTATACTGAATAGAATTTTTAACAAATTATAAATTATTGTATCATGTATCTTATTATGTCACTATCATTGATATTTACTGTTTATTTTACAAAATATTTATTATTATTATAAATATTACAATAAAATTTAAAAAATTATAATTATAAGGCAATTATTTTAATACAATCTAATTTATTCGTGATTATTAGATTGTAATTATAATATTTTTCCAAATATGTTTATACGGTATAAAATAGCAATTAATCAAGTTTGCCAGTAAGTAAACCAGTTTCTAGTCCTTACATAGTAGATGTTGTTTTGGTCCTCATATTTTATACTTGGGTTACGTGTTTTTTGTAAATTATGCAATATAAAATATTAAAATACTAAAAGTCAATATCAGTATTGATTTAATTATTTAAAAATACTAAATATAGTATTTTTGTGTAATCCTATTTTTGTTAAGTACACACTTATTTGCTAAGTATTATCTAATTTAATGGCAAAGGTAATTTTATAAATGTCAAGTGATACTTGTGATATTTATCATAATAATGCATTAATATTAGCTATATTCATAAGCATGTTAATAGTATTTAAAAAATTAATTTTGTTAAATAAATTATTTTAATGCATAAATATAAATAAGCTTCTTAATAAATTTTTAAAAATATACATTATATTAATTTTAATAATAATTGCAATTTTGTCATAGTATGTAGGGGGTATTTACATTATTGATAACAGATTGGTATATTTTATCTTAATATAATCTCTTATTGTAATAAGTGGTTTCACACCATATAAATATCAGGCAGCCAACTAGCTTCTTTAACATAAATATTTTAAAATGTCATTTACGTATTACTTTATTGTTATTCTTTTTATATCCATAATTAAACAAGGTTAGTTTTTAAAAATAAATGGTTTAAACAATAATCTATAATTTTGAAACTTAAAATATTTAAATTACAGCAATTCAAAAAGAAAACGATGTATTTTGTGGCGACTGGCAAACTTACAAAGATGAGAAATGCTTTAAAATTATCAATGCTAGTTTTGACACGTATGATGATGCAAATAAAGCATGTCAAATGATTGATGGCACTTTGGCATTTATCCATGCTGAAGAAGAACAGAGTTTCTTATCCAACTATTTATTCAAAACAATGAGCATAGTTGACAACGTTTGGATAGGAGCAAGGCAAAGTAACGGTTCATTCAATTGGCTTGATCAATCTGAGTTTCAATACAAAAACTGGGCAGATGGTTATCCCAAATCAGTAGCCGGGTATGATTGCGCGCAAATGATGCCAGATATAGGCATGCTAGGCAAATGGACAAATGAACCATGCGCAAAAAAGGACGTGGTACTATGCCAAAAATTACAGAATTTATCCGTAACGGAACTTCAGAAATTGTTTCTTGCTGAACGCAAACGCGTTACGGATTTATCCGCAACTGTTACATCATTAATTGGAACAGTTACATCAATGAAAAATAATCCCGTTCCAATTGGATTCATATACGCGCAGTTATCGGGCCAGCCAGCGCCGAATACTATATGGCCGTCGGTTACCTGGGCAGATGTAACAAGCCAATATGCAGGCTTGTTTTTTCGCGCCGAGGGCGGCGGTTCGGCGGCGTTCGGCGCGACGCAGAGCGAGAGCTGTCCGCGCAAACAGATTACGGGGATTCAGAGGGTGTGGAAGGACCAAACGGGCGAAGTCGGCGCGTTTACGCTCGACCATAGCGGGTCGGCGAAAATATGGACGGGCGCGGCTAACCAGGATAACATTTACTTAAATTTCCTATTCGAATATAACGCCGATGAAGTTCGGCCCCGAAATCAAGCGATTCATATCTGGAAACGTACGGGCTAATTTTCAAATATATTATATTATTTAGCCTATTATAATATGTAACGTTAATTATAATTATAAAATAATATTAATTACGAATTAATTATAGCTTAGTTATTATCATATAATTATATTTTTGTAATATTTTTAATAATAATAATATAAATTTTATCATGCCTTATTAGCTTGTTGCAATTTTTAATATGTGTTTTAATTTAAAGTTAATATAAAACATAACTGCAAAAAGGTTTATATAACAATATTTTTAAAGAATATGTATTTATAAATGTAAAACATCAAAATTAATAAATTAATATTAATTATGTTAATAGTTTAAATAAATTTGCTAAAATTTTTATTTTATAAATGTTAATTTTGTGTTTATTGTTTTGTAGTTATAAAAGTATTAAAACAGAATAAACTAACCATTTTAAAATATGTAAGTATTTATGACATTTAAAAAAAATTGTATAAAGTTAAAACTTAATTAAAATTTTATAGATAAATTTTATAATTATTTAATTTAAAAAAATTTTTTAAAAATACTTTGTATTTTTGTAATAAATGCAACGAGTTTTATAGTTTTATTTACGAACATAATAAATTTACAAAAAAATAAAATTAGTATTTCATAATTTACACACTACCACCATTATATGTAATTTAGTGAAAAGTGTAATATTTTATTATAAATAAAATCAATATCAGTTATTTCATTATTAACCCGTTATGAACCATACTTAATTTTAAAAGTTAAAAATTTGAATTAAATAATAATTTAATTTATAAATTGATTTTAAATATAAATATTTTATATAAGAAATTCTTTTGTATTGTAAAAATAAATTAATAAATTTAAACAACTTTATTTTATTTTATAACTAATTATTTATATTTGTGTTAATAAGTTTTAGTATGAAAATTAAGATAAAACATGAAATATATAATTTTATAAATGTTTTATTACAGATGAAATAATTTAACGACACTCTTATCAATTATAGTTACATAAAAACTTTATTCAATGCATTATATATAAATAGAAAAAATAAGAAGTTAAGTATCATTTACAGTTTTAAGCAATTTTTAAGCATGTTTTTTTATCAATGCTTAAAATGTTACTAAAGATCTTGGTATTTTTTATGTTTTATTAATGCAGCACTTTGTAATCCTAGAGGTAATTTAATATTAAAAATAGATGAAATATTTTGTTATTATTTTAATTTCACATGTTATTGTATGATTCTTTTGTATTAAATGTTATGTTATTGTGAGAGCAGTATATTTTGCTGCATATTTAGTCTGCTCAACTGTATCAGCGAAAAATATACTGGTTAAATTAATCCAGACTTCATATGATTAAGGACTAGATCAGAGTTCCGAAACGTTATGAATATTACTGTCAGTAATAAATTAATATTGTGTATTAGAAAGTAAGATTTTACTTTTAATTACTTGTTAGAAATATGATTTTTTTGTTTTTATAAGTGTTGCATAAAACTGGCAATACACTTTGGAGCAATAACACCGAAATATTGAATTTATGAACTGGTCAGAGTAGGTAGCTCTATTAATTTAAATAAATATTATTTATAAAATATATATATATAGAATAAATTTGCAATTCTTGTTTATCTAGTTGTTTTTGACATTAATGGGATACATGGTAATACAAGCACAGGACACTAATATAAAGCGGGTGATACTATCGATATTGTTTGTCAACATGCTAATTTTGCAGCCGACCCGGAATACACCGGTGTTTATGTCGAGAAGAATTACCAAAAATTTTTCAAATTAGATAAATCTGGAAAATGTAAGTAAAGTTCATATGTATATATTTTATCTGGCAATATAAAGAAAACGTTATCAATTATAAATTATTCTATGAAAATTAATAGATGAAGGTTGGCTTATATCCGGCATTCGAAACGTCTTGATTGAAGATCTCGGTGAACGGTACACCCATATAAAAATTCAGCTTGCGACTAAAGAAAGTCAAGGGTTTTATACATGTTGGATTGAGTTTGGTAACAGCGCATCGGGCAAATCAGAACAGATGCAGTTTGGCTGCTAAATAATTTAACTATCAAGTGATAATATTGAAATATAATGTAATGCTTAAACTTTTAAATATTATTGTATCATTACGAATTACAAGTAATAGTTAAAGAATTAAAACGTAAAATTTTACTATTTAACCGTACAAATATTATTTGATAAACGTGAATTCCTATAATTTATTAATAAAGTTCCGCTATAATTTTTATTATTCAGTTAAAATTTTAAATAAATCTTAAATTTAAAACAATTAAATTATAATATTGAATATTTGATAATGTAGAAACAATTTAAATTTATTTATGCTATTAATTATTTAATAAATACAATTTTTTAACAAAAATTGTAATAATTTCAGTAACTATCTGCTTGTAAAAACTTGTTGTTCCGGCTTTATAACAATATAATTTATAGTAATAATTTTGAATTTATTTAACAACAATATCAACTTTAATTATTATAAAACAATAAAATATAATACAAAACATAAATTATATAAATAATTTATTTTTATAATAAGTTATATAATCTTTTCAAACAAAATAATGCTCATTAAGCTTCTTATTGATAAAATTGGCATTTTTTCAAAAATAGATTTATTAAATACGCATTCTTTAGATTAGTATTTGTTTTTCTTTAATGTCAAATGTAAATTTAAAAATTTTATTTAACTTACTAATTTAAAATCTATACCTAATTATTAATAATAAATAAATATGTTAATTTATTTTTATGAAGGGCAAGCAGCGAGATTATAATTTTGTCATAAATTATTTTTATTTAACAAAGAAAATATATTTATTTTATTATTTAAATAATATTCAGTATATATTATAAACATTGAGACAATAATTATTGTTAATACTAGGTATTAAACAAACGATAAAAAAATGCAATGTTTATCTTAATACAAAATCCTTTGCTGAATAAATTGTTAAGTGAAGTGATTAAAATTTATATAAATATCAGGCAGTTTACAAGATAATTTATTATAAAAAATGTCGTTTAAGTACAACTTGGTCGTTGTTTTGCTAATATTATTAATTGATCAAGGTTTGTTTTAAATATGTAAAACTAATTTAATCATTTTTGACATATTTAATTATAGCAATTCAGAACAAAAACGATGTATTCTGTGGCGATTGGCAAACATATATAGATGAAAAATGCTTTAAAATTATCGATGTTTGTTGGACACGTATGATGAAGCAAACAAAGCATGCCAAATGATTGATGGTACATTGGCGTTTATTCATTCTGAAGTAGAACAGAACTTTCTATCTAGCTATTTATTTCAAAATATGAGCATTGTTGATAATGTGTGGATTGGAGCAAGGCAAAATAACGGCTCATTTAGTTGGCTTGATCAATCCGAGTTTAAATATAAAAACTGGGCAGATGGTTATCCCAAACCAGTACCCGGGTATGATTGCGCGCAAATGATGCCAGATATAGGCATGCTAGGCAAAAGGACAAATGAACCATGTGCAAAAAAGGACGTTGTCCTATGCCAAAAACTACAGTATCTATCCGTAGCGGAGCTGCAGAAATTGTTTCTTGCTGAACGCAAACGCGTTACGGATTTAATCGTAGATTTTACAACGATGAAAAATAACCCAGTTCCAATCGGGTTCATATACGCGCAGCTATCCGGCCAGCCGGCGCCGAATACAATCTGGCCGTCGGTTACCTGGGCAGATGTAAGCAGCCAATATGCAGGCTTGTTTTTCCGCGCAGAGGGCGGTGCATCGGCGGCGTTCGGTGAAACGCAGTGTGAGAACTATCCGCGAAAACAGATTGAGTCGATTGCGCGGACATTCGATGGCTCGGGATTTGTCGAATCGTTTACACTCGACCGGAGCGGCGATCATAAGATAGCCACTGGAGGAGAGAACGGCGACGAAGATTACTACAATTTTTTAATTGACTACAACAACGATGAGGTTCGGCCCCGCAATCAAGCTATTCGTATATGGAAACGTACTGGCTAATTTATTTTCAGATATAGAGTGATTAATATAATTAGAGTATAATATATAGTTTTTTATTTGTTCATATTATTAATTAACAAAATTTAGCGAAGTATTAGATATTTTATCAGATTATATTTTAATATTGTATACACAAAAAATAATTGCACTACAATGATTTTTTTGAAATTATTAAATGATTTGTAAAATATTTAATTAAATTCAATAAAATATTTTATCATGCTTTATTTTATAGCTCTAATACTTAAAATTTGATTTAATTTAAAGTAAATATAAAAAAAATTAAATAACATATATAGAACAAACTGTATAATAAAGGTTATTTGTTATTTATTCAAACAAATTAAATAATGGCAAAACTTTTTATATTTTTTAAAATGACATTATGTATTAAATAACGTATATTGCATATTAAAATGTACGAAATATTTAGCTGATAATTTTTGCAATTTAATTATTTTAATGTATAAATTCATGTTTAATTAGTTTTAAAACTTAAATGATTTTAATTCGGCTTTAAAATATTTACGAATATTACTAGTTAATTGCAAATATCGAAATATTTTACTATAATATTTGGCTATTATGTTCAACTATAAACATCAATGTTTATGCTAATTTATATAATAATTAACTTATTCTAAATTGCTCTGATTAAAAGTTTTATTAAATTTCACTGAAATTTTTACTTTGAAAAATAAATTTCATGAAAGTTTCATTTTGTATTAATTAGATAATAATAAAGATGAGTTTAGATTAAGTAATGGTTATAATAGCAATAAAAATTAGAAAGCAACTAATTTAATGTATAATTAGTTAAATTATAATTTATATGTTTAATTTACTATTGTCTTTATATGATACAATTCAAAATGAAATAAACAAAGTGAAAGTTTCAATCTTTCAGTGAAATTTTCACTTAAACTTTCACTCAGAAATAAATTTTACTGAAATTTACAAGCCTAATTTCAATACTCGCCTTACGTATGTTTGTCAATACATAAGATATTATTCAAAATTATATATTATGTTTAAATGCTAAGTTAATCATTTCACTACTCACACGAAGCAAGCAATTTGTATTTTAATTCAAATGTATCAAGACAATATTTGAAATATAAATTTTGTATAATCAGCGTTTTAATCAATTAAATGAGTATAAATCTTTACTTTATAAAGTGTTATTCAGCGCTTGTACAGTCACTTGTATATTCTTAATATTATTAAAATATTATTAATTCTAATAAATAAAACATGATATAAAAATTACTATTTTTGCATATATCTTCAATAAAATTTAGTAATTTAACATTAAATAAAATTCCTAACTAATTTCCATAAAAACTTAACTAAACAAAAACTAAACTATATTGCATGTAATATTATTTTATATATTATCATAATAATAAGTTTTGTTGTAAAAATAAATTTATGATAAATATTTAATAAATATAAATTATTTGTGAAATTCAGAATAAATTGTTTATAAAAAATAAAATATATTATATTGATTATTTTATTTTTTATTACTAATAAATAAATAAAATTAATTATACAGTAAACAATATATATATAATATATAGTAAATTGTAACTAACATTATGAAATATTAAATTGTCCTAGTGCTATAATTTATTTATGACGATTAAATATAATGTTTAGCATAATAGTTACTGCCGTTAAAAGTTAATGATTGTAAACATTATAACTGAAATTTCATAAAAATATTAGTAAAATTTTGATTTTAAAAATATATTTCGTTACTTTCAAATTAATTAATTTGTTTTATATTGCATCATATTTATAACTAATTTGCTTTAAATTATTTAGCGAAGCAATATAATATTATAGTAATTCTAATAAAAGTTTAATTATATTTTAGTATTATTGAATATAACAGAATAATAATGAATCAAAAGTGTGAAGCATGGCCGGTTTTGGGCGAATTAATTCGAAATTCATCATGTCGATTAATAATTTCAATAATTAAAAATCAAGTATATTTTTCAATTATTTTAAACGCTATAACATATTAAAAATAAATATATCTTTAATTAATGTTAATTACTATTTTTTATAAAACTAACACATTTATATATAATTAATAGTTGCAAGAAAAGATGATAAACCAAACAATGTTTTACAAAACTTGCGGTGAATTTTCAATTATAATTAATATTATTTACTCGCACATGAAATGCAGGTATAATTCTAGTAATAATATTTACTGAATTGATAATATAAATAAAAATCTCCCAGCCGCACACATAATAGCATAATAAAATTTTACAAAATAATAATATTTAGTTAATATACTAACCTTGATATAATAAATCTAGCGTGGGATTTGTTTATCCCGATTCTAAATATGGTCATGATTTACTTTCTAATGGCAGTTGGGCGGGAACAATGAAGGACATTTATGAAAATGTACGTAGCTAAATTATTTTATTGATTAAACATTTTAAAAATAACTAATAAGATCATCGCTTTATTTCACTTAATGCTCATAATGATAATATTTAATTTAATTAGCGTGCTGACTTATCGGGATGCTCTATGGTGTACACCAAAAATAGATTTAACATTAGTGATCCGGTATATCCAATATTTGTTTCACACCTAATATCAATATTATCTTTAAAAATATATCAATCGGAACAAGAGTTTTCGATATTCGGTTCATTGAATACGTCGGCTATGATTGCAGTGATAGGTTTGTTCGCACTCTTCGTGACAATCAATGTATTGAAAGTCTATCAAAAACATCGAAAACTCGACAAACGTTTCGATTTCACGCAAACCGTAGTTTCCGTCGCTTTCGATCACTTTCTTGCAATAATCGGACAATGTATGCAAACTTTAAAATATAGTATTAAATTATAGTGTACAAATTAATATGATTCTTAATGCAAAAATATAAATGGGTATTTATTTAATATAAGATTATTAATAACTATTTTACATTTAAACTAAATTAAATACGGATTTTCTATTTTAAAATTTTTTATTTTATATTAATATAATTTAAATGACATTATTTAATTGAATTAACATTAATTATTTAGCTAAAATCAGCAATTATTTGCAAAATTACTCATTCTACAATTTATTATTTTTAATGTGGATACTAAATTGCTTATATTGGAATTTATTGCTTAATAGCTACATACAATCTAACCTTGTTAATAATCCAGTACGATGCATAAACGCTTTATCTGAGAGACAAACAAAAAATAAGCTTGCATTAGTATTAGTCTGGAAGGAAAACTATGTGTATAAAAAATTTCTAAAGGTATTTAATAATTTATCCAATATGAAAATTACTTGTTGTTTTTATAATTTAGATTAATTATCCGCAATTGGCCTATAAATTTTATCAAGGAAAAGATTCCTATTCGCCTAAATTAATCAATGAAGTTATAGACCACTCGGCAGTACTCATTGATTTCGAATACTCTATCGATAAGAGAATAGCATTGAATCGAAACCTTCCGCTGCATAAGTCGACTCACAATCAGATGCTATCCATCGGCGGATTTCTAATACGAAAATCACTGAACAATAGCATAAAATATAAATTTATTCAAAAGTAATTAACAAGTATAATTTCTAATTTTTATAAATTAATTTATAAATAATATATTGTTGTTTATTATTTGCAATAAAATATTTTTGTAGATATGTATTACTACACGAATCGGGACTTTCGAAGTGGAGGTCACATAAGTATGAGTTGATTGCGAATACTTGGGAACGCATTCACATGAATACGAGTCGTGTGATCGACAAACACATCGATATAACGTTTAACGCGTTATCGGCTTATGATCTCAATATCTATTTTAATTTCCTATTATTTGGATTAATTATAGCTATTATTTTGATTTCATTTGAATTAAGTAATTAATTTTTATAATTTAATACTGAGAAGAGATGTTATTTCATATGACATTATGTACTATTTAGTTTTTATAAAATTAATAATGTTTAATAAATATTATTTCTGCGTATGTTTATAATTTAAATTACATAGATGTTTATTTATAAATAGGTTTAATTTTTTACTACAATTGATATAATTATGAATTTGATTTGAGATTATTGATAGAACATTTAAGCTGTTTGGAAAACATAATTAAACTATATATCTAACTACCTATATTGTCAATCTAGCTTGTTATTGTAACATTTAATAATTGTTATTGTATTATTTATCAATTTAATTAATGCGGTGGTATTAATAACAATTTTATCACGCGTTTATCTGATTCAACAAATAAAAATAATACATATTATATAAAATATTTATTATTTCATAATTATTTTTATATTTTAAACAAAGTTAACCAGGTGGTAATAGCAGATGGTAATTATATACCACTTTTACGTTTACTGTGCATTGAACTAGAGTATTTTTGTTATGCTAAGTTTATATTATATAACATTTCAATATTTATGTATAATAATTTAACAAATGTAACAAATGTAAAATTAACAAATGTATTGTAAAAATTTCTTGCAAAAACTACTGCACAGATTAAGATAAATTGGACCAGTATTTCGACCATGCGTTTTCCACGAAATATGGTTCAATTTAACTATAATCATGATAATTTAAATTTAATATTAAATTAAACTCAATATTTATATATTTATCTTTTTATATTAATCTTGTTATTTCAATAATAAACATCTGTTAATCTTATATCTAACCTTAAACAATTAATGTAGAAATAACTGTACACTGTAAGTGTATTTAGTTGTATAATTGTAAACAGTATAAATACATGTTAATTAAATAGTAAATTAAATGTTTTATAAATATATTTTTTTGCTTGTTATTTTAATTTTATCAATTAAGCAAGGTATTATCAATAATCATATTTGTTTTATGTTAATAACTATTAACTATTAATTTAAACATTTATGAATTTTTGCTGTAAACGACGTATTTTGTGGCGATTGGCAGACATACGCAGATGAAAAATGCTTTAAAATTATCAATGTTAGTTTTGATACGTATGATGATGCCAACAAAGCATGTAACAAGATTGATGATAACTTGGCGTTTATCCACACGAAAGAAGAACAAAACTTCTTAACCAAATATATGTTTCAAACAATGAGCATTGTTGATAAAATATGGATTGTGGCAAGGCAAAATAACGGTTCATTCAATTGGCTTGATCAATCCGCGTTTCAATACAAAAACTGGGCAGATGGTTATCCCAAACCAGAACCCGGCTATGATTGCGCGAAAATGATGCCAAATTTAAGCATGCTAGGCAAATGAACAAATACGGCATGCGCAATTATGCCAGAAACTACAGAATCTATCCGTAATGAAGTTGCAGAAATTGTTTCTTGCTGAACGCACACGCGTAGAGGATTCAATTACGAGCTTAAATGCGGCTGTTACAATAATGATAAATAACCCAGTTCCAATCGGGTTTATATACCCGCAAAACTATCCGGCCAGCCTGCGCCGCATACAATTTGGCCATTGGTTACCTGGGCAGATGTGAGCGGCCAATATGCAAGCTTATTTTTTCGCACAGAGGGCGGCAAATCAGAAGTATTTGGAAAAGATCAGGATGAAAACTGTCCGCACAAACAGATCGATTCAATTGCACAGATTACCGATTTAACCGGATCTGTGTTCTCGTTCGCTCTCGACCGGAGCGGCGATTATAGCATGTTCACGGGTCGTGACTATGGTAATTGGAACGGGTTAAATTTTACCATTGACTATAATAACGACGAGGTTCGGCCCCGAAATCAAGCAATGCGTATCTAGAAACGTACTGGCTAATTGCAATACTAATACAGTACAATTAATAGAATTTTAATATTTACACTATTTAAGCATTAATTAAATAAATTGTTTTTTTTAATAATGATATTAGATATGTTTTAATATTTTATTTGCAAAAATTGAACGAATAATTATTATGATTAATTTTCTGTTTATATAAATTAATATTAACAAAATCTGAATTAGGTAATATTATTGCAGCAATATAAAATTGTTTTAAATAATAATATTTGAATTTTCAAAACAATTCACATTTAAATAAATATAAATGATTAGAGATTCAACATTGCTTTATTTTTATTGTTGTTAGTATATCGTTTTATATTATAAAATTGTGTGTGTTATTTAATCATTTGTAGCTATAAATTAGAAACAATATTATTATTTTACAAATAAAAATAATACCTTAAAAACATAAAAAAATAACAAACAGCAAAATAAAAAAATAAAATCAAACTAATAATTAAAATGTAATTTAGACCCGCTATTGCAAACATATCGTAGCAATATTTGTAAGAAATTTGTAATTGGCAGATTTAATTAAACATAACAACAAACTTATTAATTGTTAATAACAATTAATTTTTAATAACTTTGTTTATAATTATATACAAATAATTATTATTTTGATATTATTTATTGATAAATAAGTTATTTACCAGAAAGCTTATTAAATAATAAAACCATAATAAAATATTTATTATAAATACATAGACTAAATTTTTTTAAACAATAATAATATAGTGTATTTTATAACAAATAATATTATAATTAAATAGGAACGATTCGTAAGTCTAATTATTTTTTAATTAAATTACATAAACATTAATAATGATTAAGCTATATTAATTATTTAAAAATTATTATCAGCCCAGTGTGCCTTGCAAAATCAATATAATAATAGTTAATAAAGTATTAAAATTTATCTACATTTAATTTTACATTCAAATTAAGCATTTTTATAAAATAAATAGCACCAATACAAAATTGTAATTCAGATTTTATAAATTCGATGAAATCAGCATGTAATTCGAACAACAAAGATAGAGATATTGGCTGAACTGGAGATTATTTAATACAAACCAATCCAAGCAATAGAAGCCAACGTCTCGTTCGGAGAGCTTTTCAGCGAAGGCCAGGATTTTCAAGCGATCGACGACTGGAATGCGAATGCGTTTCGCAGTCATTGAGAAGAGCTGTG